>CM053027.1:312119941-312174167 GCA_028564925.1 Lithobates sylvaticus | reverse complement strand
CCCTTCCTAGCACAAATTCCGTCCCCCCTCTACCATATCACCACTTCTAGCACAAACCTCCAAAATCCCTCCTCCTAACACAAATCTTATTCCCCCCCTCCCAACACTAATCCCCCCCAAATCCCTACTTCTAGCATACACACCTGATTTCCCCTCCTAGAACAATTCTTACTCCCTTCCATCCTCAAAATCCCCCCTCCCAACACAAATTCCCTCCTCCCAATCTCCTCGTGGTGCCCCCCCCACCTCATATGATACCACAGTGCCCAGGGCAGCCGCCCCTCCTGCCCACCCCTTGTCATGACCAGTGTAGCCCAGATATGCCCCTCTAAGCTGTAAAGCCTAACTCCATATAATTTCTTACCCACCTTAATAAATAAGAGACCACACCATTATGGAGTTGAATGGCCACAACAGCTTATTTATTAATAAACCAAAAATAAGAACTCCAATTTCTTATTTATAAATAACACATAACATCAACTTTTTTAAACCACCTCTGAACCTGAAAAACAAAGATGTTATACCCAGTTTATTGGTCAGTAACGGAGCTAAGTGCTTCAACCATCTACATGATATCATCGATATCAAACACCAGGGGGCACTTCGGGATATACCGAAACCCATGGGTCTCTCTCTGTACCACACGATAACCAACTTTCCCGCAGTGCACAATACCAGTAAACATCAACAACGTTTGATGTACACAAGGAGAGGCCATCTATTGATGAGCCCCCCACCCACTTACCACCTCTATAAATGCTGCCGTCACTGACCAACAAAAACAACCAACGCCACAGCCGGAAAGGGAGAAACCTCACCCTTGATGGCACCTCCACACCCGCAGGGCCACCTGAATCCCCTCCTGTAGCTCCAATGAGTACAAATCAATTCCCACATCTGTTAGATGTACCCCATCTCATCTGAGATACAGGCCCACGTTCACTTCCAACTCCCTGTGGTGAATTACTAAACCCCCTTGCCATGCTATAAACCGCCCCACCACTTTGTTTATCCTGATCCGGGCCTTATTAAGCCTGTATACGGATCTGGCCATACGCCATGTCGTCCTAGCCACCATAACGGACCAAATCAACATTGTCTTGGGAAAAGTGGCACAGAGGAACATCAGATCAGCCTTGATATCAGCTATTAAGTCCCTGACTGTCCGTACTCCCAGATCGTTTCCACCTGCGTGGATGACCAACACATCAGGTGGCCTATCCAGCCAAGCGTATCTCTCCACCTCCGGGACCACCCTGCCCCACATCATTCCCGGTCTATCCAGCCACCGTATCACTGCCTCCCTTCTGGAAATGCCCAGCTCTCTCCCACCTGGTCTCACGTCCCCTCTCCTGGCACCCCAGCACACATACGAATGCCCGAGGATCCAGACGAGGCATTGTTGCCCTGCATCTGAAACAACAAGCACAGCATTACCAAACACTTCCCCAACTCATTTCCCCAAAGTAACAGCACACTGACACGGAATAAAACACCCACAGCAGTAACATATCCCCTTATTTTTTTATTTTTTATTTTTATTCGCAAACCAACTGTGGCCGAATATAGGTACGGAATCGCTTAGATTCCCATCTCCCCATCTGCCGCACATCCACTTCATCCAACCCGCGCCTGGCGGCCTCTGTGGCCGCCCCAATGCGGAAGGAGTGTGAAGCGTAGGCATTGCTGTTCAAACCCAACTTCCCCAAACACTTCCTCAGAACTGCCACAAATTGAAATCTGGACAGGTAAGCTCCATCCGCATGCCTCAATAAAGGACCATCTCCCCCCGGTCTCACCCCCAAAAAACTCGCCACCGCTTTAACCGGGCACACCTCACATCCCTGCAATGCATATAAACTCACCTGTACCCCCCTGCCTCTTTGATCCGTTTTGGATTTTTGCACCCGAACCGAAACCCTATCCCCCAACATATCCACATCCTGAACCAGCAAACCCCCGCCACCCCCTTAGAGGGACTAACCAGCTCCCCAATCCTAAAAGCCCCAAAAAATGCCAGCGAAAAAGCCGCCAAAAACAACCGTCTTTCATACTCTGATGTGCACACAAAAACCAACTGTTCATCCAATGCCAACAGATTCGCAAACGTGATTGGGCGCCGCATGTCTTTGCTCCTGCGTGACTTCCTGTAGCCCTTTATTGCCTGCTTAACCCAGAAATCTTTTGTCAAATCCTCCCGTCTCCTCAATTTAAACCAGAACGCAAGCCCAGCCATCTTTTTTTCAATGGCTGATACTGACTTGCCCTCTTCCATATATCTGGATACCAAATAAAGCAGCAACAATCTGGCCCCCGGATCATCACCCCCGACCTCTGCTTCAGCCTGTAAATCTGTCCATTCCTTCCATACCTTAGTATAGGCTGACCACGTGGACTCACTTACTGACCGCTGGATCCATCCCGCGGCGGTTCCAAGGCTAACTCCCAAATCCAGCCCGGGCATGGGACACCCTCCGCTTTCGCGTCCGGCGCCAGCACCCTGAACTTGTCCCACTGAAAGCGAGACAAGGCGTCAGCCAGAGTGTTCTCCACTCCTGGAATATGCACAGCATATAAAAAGATGTTTAACCGCATGCAACGCAAAACCAACCGCCGCATCATTCGTATGACCGGTGGAGAAGCCGCTGACATGCTGTTGATCACCTGCACAACCCCCATATTGTCGCAGTTCAACCTCAATTTGAGATTCCTGCAAGACTGCCCCCACAATTCCAATGCTAGCACCACCGGAAACAGTTCCAGGAGCACTAGGTTCTTAAGAAAACCCGCCTCCTCCCACGACTGTGGCCAAGGTTCCGCGCTCCACTGACCCTGGAAGAACGCCCCATATCCCGTTGATCCTGCGGCGTCTGTCACCAGCTCCACGTCAAATTTGCTCACTGGTCCCGACATCCAGACCGCCCTACCATTGTACTCTGCCAGAAAATGATCCCATACTTGAAGGTCATTCCTATGCTCCCTTGTTAACCTAATAAAATGCGTGGGGGCCATCACCCCTGCCCTCGCTGCCGACATCCGTTGGCAGAAAATCCTCCCCATGGGAATGATCCTACACGCAAAATTTAGCTTCCCTAACAACGATTGTAACGTGCGTAACTGCACCTTCTTACGACCATGAATCTCCCGAATTTCCCTTTTTAGATCCCCAAGCTTCTCTTCCGGTAACCTACATTCCATAGCCATGGAATCGATTATTATACCCAATAAGCTCAGCTCTGTCCGTGGGCCCTCTATTTTTTCAGCTGCCAAAGGCACCCGAAATCTCTCCGTAATGTGCTGCAACGTGGACAACAGTATCGCACACACATTGGAAGAAGGAGGACCCACGCAAAGAAAATCATCCAAGTAGTGGATGACGGAATCAATCCCCGTGACATCCCTCACCACCCATTCTAGAAAAGAACTAAACGCTTCGAACATAGCGCAGGAAATAGAACACCCCATCGGCAAACACATGTCTACATAAAATTGCTCCTGCCAACAGCAACCCAATAACCGAAAACTGTCAGGGTGCACCGGCAACAATCTAAATGCCGCCTCTACGTCCGGTTTTGCCATCAGCGCCCCTTTTCCATACCGTCTAACCCACCGAACCGCGGCATCAAAAGACGTGTACGACACCGTGCACGCCTCCGGATCAATAAAATCATTTACCGAACCCCCTTTCGGAAATGATAAGTGATGGATCAGCCGAAATTTATTCGGCTCCTTTTTGGGGACCACCCCTAATGGGGACACCACCAAATCCACGAATGGTTTGGCATCAAACGGGCCCGCCATCCTACCCAAAGCCACCTCCTTGGACAGTTTCTCTGACAACACCATAGGGTGTTGCAGCGCCGATTTTAAATTTCTTGCCAGCGGGGGAACCACAGTCAGGGTGCACGGAATCCGGTGTGTGCCAATCAATCCCGCCGCCGCCCTATCTGGGTATCTATTTAGGAAAGGCTGCATCCTTTCCCACATCACCGGAGTCGTCCCTCTTGTGCGCCGATTTTAAATTTCTTGCCAGCGGGGGAACCTCCCCTGCACACGGAACATTAGTGCTTAAATTTACATGTTCCACCAAATTTACAGACGCCCTCATTAAATTGCCAACACACTCCCCACTTTTTTCCGGCTGAAGATCCCGAGGTGTGGCTACCTCCGGCCCCCCCTTGAAATGTCTGCGTCGGCGTCTTAGCTGAAGCCATCAGCCTCATCCAGAGGCTAATATCTTTATGATCCCACCTCAACGCTGGCCTAACAGCCCTCCGCTGGCGGAACTGTTCGTCGTAACGAAGCCAAGCTGTTCCACCATAAACCCTATAGGCCTCCCCGATTGCATCCATATAACAGAACAACGCCGAACAATGTTCGGGGTTCTTCTCACCGATCACCCCTGCTAAAATGGCGAATGCTTGGAGCCAATTAGCTAAAGTCCGGGGGGATTAAACGATACCTCCTCTTCTCCTCATCGTCCTTTTTGGTGTCATCCGGCTTCACCCTATCCAAGTTGAATTTTTCAAGGGGCAACAAGGAGAAAATCTCCACATAGTCCCCTTTCCAAATCTTCTCCCTGACTTCTTGTTTCAAATGTGCCCCCAACGGTCCCTCGAAGCAAACGTATACCTCGCATTTTGCCGCATCGGCCATCCTCACGATGTAGGCCCTTGCCGTCTGTTCCTTAGACCCTTTCTTTGCCTCACTCACCTTGTCTGCTCCATCTTCCCCCGTTGTGCTCGGACCATCTGACGCAGCCCCTGCAGCCGCCTCTCCCCCTGATGACCCCACCACAACCCCATCTGTTCCACAGTTACCACCACTCACCCCCACCGCTGAGGAAGAACCCTGTCCCCCCCCCCCCAAACCGGCCTACCAGCACCCGTAAACCCTCCAGCAGTTCCTGCATCTGACTCCCCGACCCACTTTCTGCAGTCCCGCTCACCGCCCGCGGTTGGTCTGGACCTCCAACAACGGTGCGGGAGATAACCCTGTACCCGCCACACTGGAAGCTGTTCCTAACAATTTCTGCAATGCATTTGTAAAAGAAACATTATCAGTGGACTTACCGGGCTGACCGGGCGCCTTCCCCACAGCCGCTGCTTGGACTTCCACCGGCGGGATAGGGCGACTGAGCTCCTCCTCCTCTTCCGACAACTCGCCTTCCGACCTGGTATCTTCCTCCTGTTCAGACAACAAGGGACGCTCCCTCGGAGAGGGGCTCCTGGAATTAATGTGCCTCTGTCCTCCTGCACCTGACCCTGTCTGCGCGCTGACTCCTGGCTGTACTGGCCTCCCTCTTTCCTGAGCAGGCGGGCCGGTCAGGGCACCACTCCCGCATTGCTGCCCTCGTTCGGTGACGGCTGGTGGCGTCCGCCCATCCCTTGCGCCCGTAGCTGAGTTGACCCCAAGCCTCCCCCCTGACGTTGCTCCTCTGACCCTTCTGTCCCCCCCCCCCGACTCGTGCATAGCCGCAGAGGGATCCGATGCTGTGGCATGTCTGGGAGCTGACACCCCCCTCCTGGCCGTAGCCCGAGTGGCCCATAGATCCCCACCCCCTTGCTCGTGCAGAGCTGCTAGGGTGGACGTAGTCCCAGAGGAGCCTGCTGTACCGGCCATCCTCCTGTCCCTTGTGGCCCGCACCGCCCCCCTCCCACCACTGTTCAGACTTCCCCCCAACTCGTTCAGACGTGCAGGGGTAGGTGAGGCTGTAGTAGCTCTTCTAATTGATCCCGGGGATCCCATGCTGACTAGGCCCGATGCCCCGCCTCCCGCACTAGGCCCATGGCCTGCATCCTTCCTAGGCCCTCCAGCGCTGTCTCTCTGGCTCCTCTTCGCAGGGGGGTGGACCGCTCCCCCCTGGGACTCCTCACTAACCTGGATGGGCCCGCCACAGGCCCCGGCGAATACCGGACCGGAGGCCTAGACACGCGGCCGCGCGGCGCCGCACCGACATCCTCTGACAGCTCCTCTTCCGACCGATCACCTGTCCTCCCTTGTGCCTCGGACAGCACAGCATCCATCTGCTCCTGAAGCCATTCTGCCCCTTGCTCCGCCGCCGCCCGCAACATAGCCAGCAATTCCCGGCCGTCGGCCATCTTGTGACTGGCAAAGAGGAGCAGTAATAAAAACTGCCTCCTCGTGTTCTGTCCTTCCCGCACTGACTCCCGTGACTCCGCCCCTTTTACTTATATGGCCACTCCCCTTGCTCAGTCCGGCCCCTCACTAAACAATCCCACCCCCAAGCCTGCAAAGTGTGTCACTTGACACACTGTCATGTGCGGCCCTTCATTATCATTCCCCTGCAGTGCATTTTATTCCGGTCCAGTGGGCAGCAGTCCAGAGGACAGAGGCCAACAGTCCATAGGTCAGCAGTCCAGTGGGCAGGGGTCAGCAGTCCAGAGGGCAGAGGTCAGCAGTCCAGAGGGCAGAGGTCAGTAGTCCAGAGGACAAAGGTCAGCAGTCCAGAGGGCAGTGGTCAGCAGTCCAGAGGGCAGCAGTCCAGAGGGTATCAGTCCAGAGGGCAGAGGTCAGCATTTCAGACGGCAGAGGTCAGCAGTACAGAGGGCAGCAGGAAAGAGGTCAAGAGGGCAGAGGTCAGCAGTCCAGAGGGCAGCAGTCTAAAGGGCAAAGGTCCAGAGGGCAGAGGTCAGCAGTCCAGAGGTCAGTGGTCCAGAGGACAGAGGTCAGCAGTCCAGAGGGAAGAGGTCAGCAGTCCAGAGGGCAGAGGTCAGCAGTCCAGAGGGCGGCAGTCCAGAGGTCAGCAGTCCAGAGGGCAGAAGTCAGCCGTCCAGGGGGCAGAGGTCATTAGGGCAAATCACAGGGGTCAATAGGGCAGAAGACAGACTTCAGCAGTCTCCACATAGCACACACTTGTTACAGAATTATCTTAAGCCCCATACACACGCTCGGACAATCCGCGGACCAGGTCGGTCGGATTTTGTCCGTCGTACTTTGTCCGATGTTGGTGTTGCGTACACACGGTCGGACTACGTTGTCGGAATATCCGGTCCGGAAGAACGTCGTGACGTAAGTCGTCGTCCACGAGATTACAAAAGGGAAGTTCAGCACCACGTCAGGCACCCGTTGGGCTCCTTCTGCTGATCCCGTGTTTATCGAGAGTTAGTGGAAGTTTGGTGACTTAAGATTCGCGCTTCTCAGTTTTCTGACTCAGATCGTTACTGCTCTTCAGTTTGTGCTTGTCGTGCGTATCTGTTTATTAGTGCGTGTAGTCAGTTCGCATTTGTTGGTCATTGCGGCCTATATCTTGATATAGGACGCTTTGATTTTCACTGCTTATTGTCTGCTCGTTGCTGGTATTCAGTTCGTTCTTTCAGGCCTTGCTGTTTATCGGTGCTTTCTGTTTGTCCGTTCTGACCAGCCGACCTTTTGTGACCTTGTGAGCGATGTTTCCCGTGCGTACTCGTCGCCGAGTTCGTGCTGTACGCGGAATTGGTGTCGGGCTTTTAGCTTTGACCCAAGACCCGTCCATGAACAGAGTGACGAGGAGTATGTGGACCAAGAATTGGTTGCTTCAGCGTGACCAGTTCTCGCACATGCCTTTGCTTCGTGAGATCCGGGAGAATAATCCTGATGATTTCAGGAACTTTCTCAGGATGACGGACCCCGATTTTCACCGTCTTTTGGCTTTGCTGACCCCCTTTATCAGCCGGCAGGATACCTGCATGAGACAAGCCATTACTCCGGAGCAGAGGCTTGTTGCCACGTTGAGGTACTTGGCGACAGGGAGAAGTCTTCAGGATTTGAAGTTCTCTTCAGGTATCTCTCCCCAGGCCCTGGGAATCATTATTCCAGAGACCTGTTCTGCCATCATTCAGGTCCTGCAGGAGGACTAAATTAAGGTAACATTTCTACTTGACTATTCCCTTCTATGTATGCTCTGTTTGCTAATGTCTTCTATTTTTGACCTCCTTCCCTAATTACCATGATTGCAATATGCTCTAATATGCTGTGCCCCTTTTCTCCTTCATGCATTTTTCCCTTCACTTACCTCCCCAGCATGCTCTTCTGCCCCAATAGACACCTATGGCCTAGTCACTTAGGCAATGTATTTTGTCTGCTGCATAGTATTGTTTGCCCCCAAACACCCCCTAAAATATGCACAAATGTTTGCTGTGTGGTTTACTTCATGTAGAGCCCCTTTTTTATTTGTTTTTGGTGGGGGGGGGGGGGGGCAAACTCATTATGAACCCCCTCCCCCAACTGCTCTGTCAGATGGTACCAATCCTCTATCTGCTGCCTTTCCCAAGGTCAATACACACTATCTACCTACCTCTTTATAGTGGGCATCTTTACGGATGAATTCTGCAAAGCATGTAGTGCAAGGGGCTGCCTCCATACTTTCCATTTCCTCTTTTTTTGTCTTCTTTCCCTCCTATTAGCTTGCTTGTTAATTTCATAATGTCACAATGTGCTTGCCTTTTTTTGTGGTTGGGGGGGGGGGGGGGGGTTAATGTTATTTTATCTTTCCTGGGGGCTGCCAATAGTGTTAAGTACAGAGGGTCTGGCCAAACTAGCACACATTATTGAGCCATTTGCCAATCAATGAAGTGCAGAGGGTTACCTGTAACCCCCCCCCCCCCCAAAACCCTAGTTATTGCCAATGGCCCATCAGAAGTGGGGGGATTGATGGGGGGTGAGTCATCTGTGAAGGGGAGCCTCTACTTTTCTGTGCAAATACTTTCCAGCCTCCAATTTTATACAATGCTCTTGTTCCAAGATGTTGATTGTCTAATCTGCTTGCAATGTTTAAGTGCAAAGTGACTAATTTTTTTTTCTTGTTTCACTCCACAGTTCCCTTCCACGCCACAGGAATGGCAGACTGTGGCCTCCCACTTTGCCAGCCGTTGGGACTTTCCTAACTGCGGAGGGGCAATTGATGGGAAACACGTCCGCATCGTCCCACCGCCCAACTCGGGGTCCTACTATTATAATTATAAAGGGTTTAATAGTGTAGTGATGTTGGCGGTGGTGTCGGCGACATACGAGTTTATGTATGTGGACGTGGGGATGAACGGCCGGATCTCGGATGGTGGTGCCATTACGCACACGGAGTTCTACTGGCGTCTCCAAAGTGGCAGTCTGTGCTTGCCACCTCCAGAGGAGAATGCCGAAGGACTCCCCTTCGTCTTTGTCGCAGATGAAGCGTTTGCGTTGACTCCCCATGTGATGAGGCCGTTCCCGATGAGGACCCTCACCCCGGACCAGAGGGTCTTCAACTACAGGCTGTCCAGAGCCAGAAGAGTGGTGGAGAACACTTTTGGCATCCTGGCCAGCCGCTTCCGCCTGTTCCTGACGGCATTTAACTTGGCGGAATACAAACTGAACCACATAGTTCTTGCCTGTTGCATATTGCACAACTTCCTCAAAAGACATAACAGGAACTATGTGGTGCCCGTTGGCCCAGATGTGGAGGGCCCTCCAAATGCAGACCTCACAGCCCTTCAAGTGGCACGTCCAGGCTTGCCCCCTCTAAATGCCCGCGTGGTCCGCGAGCAATATATGGAGTACTTTGTGGGTAGGGGGGCCATTGCTCTGCCTGACGATGTGTGAGAGGCATTTTTTAATAAATCTGATATTTTAACCAACCTCTGATTTCTTGTCATTTCAGTCTTCTTTTTAGCTTATTTTACTTTGACATTTTTTCCCTTTGCCTTCGACAGTGGGAATGCACTTTCTGGGCAAAAGGAGGTAACAGTCTCTTCTTCCCAAAAAGATTATTCTCATGTTGTGTGTTTGCTACCTAATCTTTGGTCTAGAGAAGGTTTGTCCTGCATAACTGACAGCCAAAATACTCCTTTTCATCACCAGGTCTGACATGTGTGTATTCTGAAAAATGCTGTGCTCCGTGTTTTCGTACAAAGCACTGTGGGTGTCATTTACATAAGTCAAATCCGCTATGCTCTACAAGTGCATTGAAAAAGTTCCCTGGGAAAGGAAATTGCAGTGCAAAGTGGATTTGCCTTTAGTAAATAACACCCATTGCCCCCCATATCCTTTACATTTTACATACATAATGCATTGTGTTTTTTAAATAAGGAAGCCACACATTTCGAAAAATAAAAAAGTTTACTTGGAAAACATTCACAAGTGCGTTTACAATCTTCACGCCAAAACTGACAACATCTTGGTTATTTACAACATTGTTTACAAAGATTACGCAATTGGTAAAACCAGGCATGGAGCTAAGCAGAACCTATGAAGTAGGAAAGTTCAACTTTGTAAAGTGAAGACAAGATCAGACATGACTATATGTTCAAAGTGTGTTTGATCTTGCCTTCATCACATGGGGGGGTCACCCCCGAAAAGTGGAAATTTGGAACATGCACACAATTTGGGTCTGAAAATGGTCATTAGATGGTAAAACACATGCCTAGAAGCTTCAAAAGTGCCATTTTCCATCATGGGGATGAATGGACGTTTTTTGGGGGTGCAACCCCTTCACCACAACCACTTTCGTAGTTCGTAAAGTGTTTGCACCCCCAAAAAAACGTTGGCATTCATCCACCATGATGGGAGCTAGCACATGTGGACACAATGTGTGCATGTTCCAAATTTCACACAGTTTTTAAGTTGCAAATGTGTTCAGAAGCTGGCACAAATGTGTGTTAATTACTTGGTGCGTTTTCATATTTTTCCTAAAACATCAATGATGTTCTTTAATTTTTGGTGAACATCATTGATGTTTTGCTTTATGTAATCTAGATCTCTATTGCAGACCATTATCTCTCCGATGAGTACGTGGGCACTCTCTGTGGTAAAGTGCGATTTTTCTTCCACAACATCCACGTCACCTAAAAACCACAAACAAACAAAAATGGGGTGTTGGAAATGAGGCAGCCATACATGGATTAGCTTACCAGTAGCTGTGTTCTCACACACTCACCTGTTGTGGTGACAATTTCTCCAAGTTCGATGATCTCTCCTTCCTCCTCCTCCTCCTCCTCTGCTTCTGCTCTTTCCCCTTTTTTGGGAGGTGTTGGTTTGGGGGTTTCCGCAGACGGCCCAAGTTTTCTCTCCCCTATGAGAATGTACAAAAGGAAGATTTAGCAAGACTATCTATTGAGGGCAGAAATAGGAAATGACAAACATTGCTTGAAAGTGACGGACACTATTTTAGTTTGGCCAGTTACAAATGGCAACAACATGAATGTAGTCACTTTGTAAAGGTGCTAAACTGACTAGCTTTTTGGTAGAAGTTTGTGTGATGGAGACCCCCCTCTAGTATCCACTGGAGCACATGTGTGGAAAAGCCTAATAAAAAGTGGGTTTGGGTGTCCCAGCACTAGTGCTCTAGAGTCCAGATGGGTAAACAGCTACTGGGTGACCTCTCCTTTACATTGAATAAATTGGCTTGACATTCTTGATGACATTTCTAGTGATAACAAACTTCCTTTCCCCAAAAAAAACACCAAACCACGTATTATAAGTGGCCGAACGTTCGAGGTTGCGTACGATCGAATGGACACACACACGACCATGACAGTGGCAGAAAGATCGAGGCTGAGTACGATCGAATGCACAGACGAACATGAAAGTGGCCATTTTGGAATGTACAACTTTGTAAAAATCAAACCACATGGAGCAGTATGCAAGCAAGAAATCAAACACAAAACACAACTACTTACTTTTTTGAAGAATTCGCTTGATCTTTCTGTACTGATCGGCCTCCCTCAGTTTCAGGTCTGACCAGCGTTTCCTCAGTTGCTCCTTGGATCATTGTACCCCAAAATGATTGTACAGCCTTCTCACAACTTTAGACATGATCTTGGCCTTGCGGACATTGGGGTTGAGGTAAGGCCCATACTTCCCATCATAGTCGCTCCTCTTTAATATGTCCACCATCTCCAACATTTCTCCAAATGACATATTTGAGGCCTTGAATTTCAGGCTCCGGGATCGGGACGTTTGTGCCTCCGGACTTTCCTCGTCCACCTCCTCGTTGGGGGGATATTTGGGGCGCACCTGCTGTGTCCCCGCCATGTGCTCTCCCCACTGCGCCGTAAAGAGAAGGGGTGGGGAATAGACGAGAAAGATCGTCAGGGGCGGGCGGAGTTTGACGCATGTGCACTGTATATAAAACGTCACACGCCTGTGTCGTAGCCACGATCTGGGAGACGAGGGGAGAGAAAGCTCACGCACGAGACGATCGCTACAAACGAAGGTACAATTTGACGTTGGTACATAACTAGCCTAGACTGATTAGAACTTGAGGCTTCTTTATGGAGAAGATTAGGAGAGTTTAGGCTGACATTATTTATATTGTTTGGTGTGGCGTTGTGTCTTGCAGAGGTGATGGAGGCCTTCTACAACGTGAGCTTTCTACCCCTCTTCATTGATAAATACCGGCAATTCCCCCTCTTATGGCAGGCGAAACACAGGGATTATAGCAACAGACCAAAGAGGTACGCAGCCCTGCTGAAACTTGTGGCATTTGTAAAGCCTACCCTGCCCATGGCAACCGTGGCAAACTTAAAAGTGAAGATCAACAACATGAAGACTACCTATTTCCGGGAGCGCAATAAGGTCCTGAAGTCCCAAGCATCTGGAGCTGCAGCAGCTGATGTCCATGTCCCCACGCTCTGGTACTATGAGAGGCTCCACTTTCTCAAAGACCAGGCTACTGTCAGGAAGTCACTCTCGACTCTTCCTTGCACGCGTCCTTCCACGCACACCACCCCTGATGAGGCTTCCGAGGACCAACCTGGGCCTTCCAGTATGGAAGATGTGCAGGTGCCCAGCTTGTTCCAGGTATAGTAGTTTTGGAACCAGTTTGGGGAATAATGAATGATGTTCAGTTAATTCAGGATCCCCAATTGCTTATTTCCTAACGTGATTGACATATCAACAGACAGTGGTGTGGGAGACATTTTTGGGAAGAATCTAAACTGCAGGGCTGAGAATTGTATGGTTTTGTATTTGAAAACATTTTGCAACAGTCACTAGATGAGAATTGTGTGTGTTTGATGAACAAATAACTGAAACTATGTCCCTTTTTCATACACAGGAAGACCTCGGCCAGGAGGTGGCTGTGGAAGGTGGCAGTCAGGAGGAGGCAGGGGGTAGTGGCAGCCAAGAGGGGGGTAGGCGTAGGAGCCTGACTGTCTCCCAAGTCTCTCCCCTCCGCCTTCCCTACAGAAGGGCGAAAAACATGGGGGAGGTGGGAGAGTCAGCGCTCCAGCTGATCAGAGATGCCTCAGCCTCCTTCTATGCCACACCCACCTACGAGGAGGCCTTTGCCTCCTTGGTTACCAGTAAATTTACGGGTATGGAGGCGGGGCAACGCAGCATGTGTGAGGAGGTCATCCTCAAAATACTAAATGAGGGGATGGCTGGGGAGATGACTCCCCTCACACATGTTTGCGAGAGTGACCTTGCTCCGCCTCCTCCTCCTCCTTCTGCCACCCCACCAGCACCAGCACCACGGCGTGGAAGGAAGCGTACAAGGAAGACAAGAGAGTGACGACCTGGACTCAGTCTGGTCTGAGAGAAGATGGAGCCTCTCGTAGGACCAGAGCCTGGGGACCTAGATGGCATCTGCTGCAGTTCCGGATGTTTTGGACTTCAGGACCAGATTGCGCTCCCTTATTATTTAGATAGGTACTCTTCATGCCCCCAATTGTTTAAGTCTGTAAAATGATGGTTGCCATGGGTGTCCAAGGCTTTGCAAATTCCCCAAGTTTCACCATGGCTGCGTTCCTCTTTGGTTTGTTGCTGAGACCTAAATAAATGTTTTTTTGATTTGAAATAATCATTGACTATTGTGTTTTACTTTTCTACAATGACAGTTTTTCTTTGAGTAGGCAGGTACATTTCACTAATCCTAAAGTAGAATTAACAAGGGGCACCAACAACCAACAAACTCCTAGTAAATTTAAGCAAGAAATACAAATGTTAATAATGTGGTTTTGCTAAGTTGAGACATACAAACCCCCTCCAAAAAACAAAAAAATTCTCCTTCAAATATGTATTCCCCAAAAAAAAAAAAAAAAAAAAAAAAAATCATGGTAAAAAAATAACAAAGATTGTATTACGATCTGAGTAAAAATAAACATGTAGTGTATAAATGCTGCAAAGTAATAAAGAAGTAAGTTTGTGAGAAGTGCGGGTGAATAGGAGCAGCTAAAACATGTCATTCTTGTTGCATTGTAAAGAAAAAGAGAATGCGCTGCATTAAAGACATTTTAACATTGCAGCGTGACGAATGTGCTGTGTCGATTAGGAAAGGTAGTTTTACCTGACCGAGCGCTTCCATCACAGAATTGCTTCTGAGCATGCGTAGCACTTTGTCCGTCGGACAAGCGTACACACGCTCGGATTTGGTGTGATCGGACCGTGTTGACGGCAAATCTTTCCAGCAGGAGATAAGACTTTGTCCGTCGGACAAACCGACGAACACTGTCCGATGGTGCATACACACGGTCTGATTTTTCAACAACCTTGTCCGATCGGACAAAATCCATGAAAAAAGTCCGACCGTGTGTATGGGGCTTTTGTGCATCATTTCCCAGTTATTTCTACGGAAGAACTGTTGTGTCTTTAACCACTTGAGCTTCTGCCACTGGGCACTTAAACACCCTTCCTGCCCAGACCAATTTTCAGCTTTCGGTGCTCTCACAATTTGAATGACAATTACTCAGTCATGCAATACTGTACCCAAATGAATTTTTTGTCCTTTTTTTCCCACAAATAGAGCTTTCTTTTGGTGGTATTTGATCACCTCTGGGTTTTTTATTTTTTTGCGCTATAAATGAAAAAAGACCGTAAAATTTTTGAAAAAAAAAAACGCATTTTTCTTTGTTTCTGTGATAAAATTTAGCAAATTATAAATTTTTCTTCATAAATTTTGGCCACAATTTATACTGCTACATATCTTTGGTAAAAATAACCCAAATTAGTGGATATTATTTGGTCTTTGTGAAAGTTACAGACTCTACAAACCGTGGTGCAAATTATACAAAATTGATCACACCTGATGCACTGGTGGCCTATCTCATTTCTTGTGACCCGAACAAGCCAGGAAAGTACAAATACCCCCCAAATGACCCCTTTTTTGAAAGTAAACATTCCAAGGTATTTAGTAAGAGGCATGGTGAGCTTTTTGATGTTGTCATTTTTTTCCCACAATTCTTTGCAAAATGAATTATTTTTTTTTTTTTTAATTTTTTTCCACAAAATTGTCATTGTAATAGGTTATTTCTCTCACATGGCATGTGTATACCACAAATGACACGCCAAAAGACATTCTGCTACTCCTCCTGAGTATTACGATACCACATGTGTGGGACTTTTCCACAGCCTGGCCACTTAGAGAGACCCAACATGCAGGGAGCGCCATCACGTGTTCTAGGAGCATAAATTACACATCTAACTTGTTGACTACCTATTACACTTTTTAAGGCCCTGGAGCACCAGGACAATGACACGTGACACTGACGTGGCACTGATGACAGGTGGCACTGATGACACGTGACACTGATGTGGCACTGATGACACAGATGGCACTAATACGGGGCACTGATGACACGTGACACTGACAGATGGCACTAATATGTGGCACTGGTGACAGATGGCACTTATACGTGGCACTGATATCATGTGGTACTAATACGTGGCACTGATGAGAGATGGCACTAATACGTGGCACTGATGACAGATGGCACTGATACGTGGCACTGATGACACGTGACACTGATGACAGATGGCACTGATACGTGGCATTGATGACACGTGACACTGATAACAGATGGCACGTGACACTGACAGGTGGCACTGATGACAGATGGCACTGATACGTGGCACTGATGACAGATGGCACTAATATGTGGCACTGATGACACGTGGCACTGATGACACGTGGCACTGATATGGCACTGATGACAGATGGCACTGATGTGCACTGATGACACGTGGCACTGACGTGGCACTGATGACAGATGGCACTTATACATGGCACTAGGGACAGGTGGCACTGGGGACAGGTGGCACTGGGGACAGGTGGCACTGGGGACAGGGGCACTGGGGACAGATGGCACTGGGGACAGGTGGCAGTGGGGACAGGTGGCAGTGGGGACAGGTGGCAGTGGGGACAGATGGCAGTGGGGACAGGTGGCAGCGGGGACAGATGGCAGTGGGGACAGATGGCAGTGGGAATAGATCACACTTTCTTTTTCTTTTTTTTTTTTCCTTTACATACGGCGCCGCTGCAGCCGTTCATCTCTCCCTCCTCACACGCTGTCTGTGTGAGGAGGGAGAGCGGCGCTGAGAGATGATCTCATATGTTTACATATGAGATCATCTCTCATTGGACACGCCGATCGCGCTGTAAATGAGCTATGTGATTGGCCGTTTACAGCGATCTGTGACTGGCTGTGTCCGACGGACACGGCCAGCACAGAACGTTCCCCGATGCGCGCTCTCAGGAGCGCGCATTAGGGAAGTAAACAGTAGGACGTCCAGGGACGTCCACCCAGCAGGGAGCACGTCTAGACTTTGCAATATTTGCACACTCTTCTTAGTAGAACAGCTCAAGTTCAGGTAAATTTGATGGTGATTGATTGTGGACTGCGGTCTTCAAGTCATTCCACAGATTTTCAATGGGGTTTAAGTCTGGGCTCTGACTAGGCCATGTGTGGTCATTTTCACTGTGTGCTTTGGGTCATTGTCTTGTTGGTAGGTAAACCTTCTACCCATTGATAACTTTCTGGCAGAGGGCAGCAGACTTTCCTCAAGAATTTGATGGTATTTTGCCCCATTCGTTTTTTTCTTCTATACTGATAAGTGCTCCAGTCCCTGCTGCAGAGAAACACCCACATAACAGAATATTACCACCTCCATCCTTTACTGTAGGAATTGTGTTATTTGGATGGTGAGCTGTATTGGATTTCTGTCAGACATATCGTTTGACGTTGAGGCCAAATCATTCCGTTTTAGTCTTGGCTGACCATAACACCTTTTTCCATGTGGCCTCAGAATCTTCAAGTTGTGTTTTGGCAAAGGTCAGCCATGACTGCAAGTGATGCAGATTTTGTAAGTTTGCCCACTTTTTTCTTAAGGTGTATTTTAAATGACCGAGACAAAATATCAACCAAAAACTCAAAAAAAACAAAAACACATTATACGAATGTTATAAACTGAATTGCAGTTCAGTGAGTAAAATAAGTATTTGATCCCCAAGCAAAACACGACTTAGTACTTGGTGGAGAAACAACCCTTGTTGGCAAGCACAGAGGTAAGACATTTCTTGAAGTTGGTGACCAGGTTTACACACATCTCAGGAGGGATTTTGGTCCACTCTTCTTTACAGATCTTCTCTAAATCCTTAAAGTGGTTATAAGGGCAGAAGTTTTTTTTTTATCTTAATGCTTTCTATGCATTAAGATAAAAAACCTTCTGTGTGCAGCAGCACCCCTCATCTCCATCCAGCGATGTCCAAGAGTGTCTCGGCCATCTGGGACTCTCTCTCTTGATTGGCTGAGATACAGCAGCCACGCCATTGACTCCCGCTGCTGTCAAAGTCAGTTAGACAAAGAGAGGAGAGAGGGGCAGGGCCAAACAGCGGCTCCGTGTCTGAATGGATACACAGAGCTGCGGCTCTGGTGCCCCCATAGCAAGCTGCTTGCTGTGGGGGCACTCAAGAGGAGGGAGAGGCCAAGAGCGCTGACAAGGGATCCAAGAAGAGGAGGATTCGGGCTACTCTGTGCACTACACAGAGCAGGTAAGTATAGCAAGTTTATTATTTTTATAGAGAAAAAAATTAGACTTTAGTATCACTTTAGGGTTTCTTAGCTCCCTCCATAAATTTTCTATAGGATTAAGGTCTGGGCCACTCCATGAGCTTAATGTGCTTTTTTTTGAGCCACTCTTTTGTTGCCTTGGCGGTATGTTTTGGGTAATTGTTATGCTGGAAGACCCATCCATGACCCATCTTCAGTGTTCTGGCTGAGGGAAGAAAGTTCTCATCCAAGATTTTACAATACATGGCCCTGTCCATTGGCCCCCCAACATGGCAAAGTTGGTCTGTACTTTTAGCAGAGAAATAGCCCCAAAGCATAATGTTTCCACCTCCGTGCTTGACTGTGGGGATGGTGTTCTTAGGATCATAGTCAGATTTTTCTTCCTCCAAACATGGCGAGTCGAGTTAATGCCAAGGAGCTCAATTTTGGTCTCTAAAGTTTGCCAATGAACATCTAAATGATTCAGAGAAGGATTGAGGGAAAGTGCTGTGGTCAGATGAGCCCAAAATTGAGCTCTTTAGCATTAACTCGACTCGCCGTGTTTGTAGGAAGAAAAATGCTGACTATGACCCTAAGAACAAGTGTAAAGAGATATCCGCGCTTAGTACATAAAATAGCCAGCAGCTGAGCACTATAACCCAGATATCAGGCACAAAGAAAAATGTTTAAATAAAAGTGCAGTGCTAGGGCAAAAAGGGCAATTCATGCGAATCACACATGTGATGTGCACACATCCAAAAATGGTATAATCAGCCCTCAAAATTTGCACTTGCCTGCGCGCATTTTGAGGGCGAGGACTGCCTGGAGCGGGGGGGTCCAAGCCTGGGTGGAATGGGAGTCCTTCTCCCAGAGATCGTGGAGGGGAAGAGAGAGAGAGAGACGCCCAGATGTTCACATCGCAGCGCGGGGAACACAGTGATAACAGCTTTCATTTTAATTTCTGTGTTCCCCAGCGCTCGCTGTCATATACAGCCCCACCCCCTGGTGACGGGTGATCTGTCAATCAAAGTTCCCCATGGCCAGGGGGTGGGCTGTATATGACGTTGAGCGGCGGGAACACAGAAATTAAAATGAAAGCCGTTATCACTGTGTTCCCTGCGCTGTGCTGTGAACATCCGGGGTGGCTCTCCTGTTCCTCTCCTCCCCTGCACAGGTGGGCACAAGCTGCATGGTGGGCACAAGCCTCATGGTGGACACGGGCTGCATGGTGGACACAGGCTGCATGGTGGGCACAAGCTGCATGATAGACATGGGCTGCATGGTGGGCACGGGCTGCATGGTGGGCACGGGCTGCATGGTGGGCACAAGCTGCATGGTGGACACGGGCTGCATGGTGGGCACAAGCTGCATGGTGGGCACTGGCTGCATGGTGGGCACAAGCTGCATGGTGGACACGGCTGCATGGTGGGCACAAGTTGCATGGTGGACATGGGCTGCATGGTGGGCACGGCTGCACGGGCTGCACGGTGGGCACAAGTTGCATGGTGGGCACAAGCTGCATGGTGGACACGGGCTGCATGGTGGACACAGGTTGCATGGTGGGCACAAGCTACATGGTGGACACGGGCTGCATGGTGGGCACGGGCTGCATGGTGGGCACAAGCTGCATGGTGTACACGGGCTCCATGGTGGACATGGGCTGCATGGTGGACAAGGGCTGCATGGTGGACAAGGGCTGCATGGTGGGCACGGGCTGAATGGTGGGCACAAGCTGCATGGTGGACAGGGGCTGCATGGTGGGCACGGGCTGCATGGTGCATGGTGGACACAGGCTGCATGGTGGACACGGGCTGCATGGTGCATGGTTGACATGGGCTGCATGGTGCATGGTGGACACGGGCTGCATGGTGGACACGGGCTGCATGGTGCATGGTGGACACAAGCTGCATGGTGGACACGGGCTGCATGGTGCATGGTGCATACGGCCTGCATGGTGCATGGTGCATACGGCCTGCATGGTGCATGGTGGACACAGGCTGCATGGTGGCCACAGGCTGCATGGTGGGCACGGGCTGCATGGTGGACACGGGGCTGCATGGTGGCCACAGGCTGCATGGTGGATTGTGGGACCAGGCTGCATGGTGGATGGTGGGACCAGGCTGCATGGTGGATGGTGGGCACCGGCTGCATTGGTGGGCACACGCAGCTTGCATTGGGCACAGGCAGGCTGCATTGGTGGGCACAGATAAAGTTGTTGTTAATATTTATTTTTATAACTTAATTCTGCATAAAACATTTAAGTGTCATTTAATGAGATAATTTATGAGGGCGTGTTTAGGGGCGGGGTTGGGGTGGGCAACTGGTGCCGAGTAACTCTTGAGGCCTGGCTAGTAGCTCAGGACTTGACATTTTGAGCCCTGATATAATAAAGTGAAATTGTGCAATAATTGATACAGTTTGAAATTAAATAAATCATAAAATATGTGCAATGTAATATGACAAGAGCAAACAACGTGCAAACAAAAAGAAAAGTTCATATGCAGCTGATTTTCATCAGGATAATACACAAAGTAGCCTCATTACTGGTTCCTGGTGTGTATCTTCTGAGGCTACTGGGGAGAGACGTCAGGACATCTTTTCTGTGGATCACAGATCCAACAAAGCGCATTGTGACCTCCCTGAATTTGTTATATTGTACATGATGACCACTCTTTGTCATACATTCCTGCAACTGCTTTAGAGTTGCTGTAGACCTCTTTGTAGCCTCTCTAACTAGTTTCCTCCTGACTCTTTTATTTAGAGTTTTTTAGAGCATTATTCTGATCCAGGGAGGGTCTGTGTTGTACCAAATACCTTCCACTTCTTAATAATAGACTTTACTGTGCTTCTAGGCATTGATAAAGCCTTTGAAATGCTTTGGTATCCATCTCCTGACTTGTGCCTGTCCACAACTTTATCCCGGAAATCTTTTGACAGTAGCTTGCACCCATAGTTGATTGTTTGCTTCAGTTGCACTACCAGGGACTCCAGGAAAGATCATTTTTTGCTAAGCTAATCAAAAATGGCCACAGCTAATCACAGTTGAAAGTCAAATGGCTTTGCGTGCCACTTGAGAAAGTGATAAGCTACACCTGATTGAGTTTACAACTCATGTTTAGGAGTGGGGTGATCCTTTTTCCAACTGAGTAATTCTGTTTTTAATTTTTTTATGACATGTTGGTGTTCTATTTTTCACTTGGATGTTATAAGTTGAGTAAATAAAGCTGGATAAAACAAAAACTGTGTGTCTTCATTTCAGGCTGCAAAACAACAAAATGTGATTATTTAAAGGGGGGTGATTCTTTTCTATACCCACTGTACATAATGGAAGACCATCGAGTGGAGTCAAGTTCCAAATAATAGGATCTGTGTTTTAACGACCCGTCCATTTATGCATAGAGCCACTTCACCTTTCACTCAACATTCGTAAAACCATCAAAACTAGTATAACAAGAGATAACTAATGGCACGGAGTGTATCTTCATACAGCATGTTTTGTGATATACAGTGCTAATATCTACAGATCAAATTTGTATTGTCCACATTTGTATTCTGTAGAAAGAGCTCACTAATCTTTGCTATAGACCAGTGTTTCTCAAATGTCGGGCCAAAGCCTTTCTTCTGCTGGCCCGCGACTCGACAGTATTTTTTTGTATGTTTACCGGCTCTGACTGCTATCCCTATAATGCTGCAGTGCAGAGACTGTAAAATCTGTAGCTGTCAAGATGCAGCTTGGTGAGGGAGATCGGTCAAGACCGGGAAAGGAGAAACAAACTGTCCATGATGGGGTGGGGTACTGAGTACTGTGCCCAGCATTCCCTGCATCTGATGCCCAGTGGTACCCTGAGCACCAATGTAGGTGGACACACTAACCACTGGCCAACAATTTAAGGGGATGCCTTAAGTACCTATATGGGGGGGGGGGGGCACTTATTGATTACCACCAACATAAAGGGTCATGCTAAGAATTGAGCACCAATGTAAGGAGGCACACTGAGTACTGATTGCCAATGTACTGTAAGAGAGTACACTAAGTACTGGCCACAATTTAATGGGACACAATACGTTTTCCATCTTCGTCCTGGGCACTGGGTGACCTTGTCCTGGCACTGGACACACTGAGCTCCTACCACCAGTGCAAGGAGGCATGCTTAGTGAGTGTAGCACACTGAGACTTGAGAAAGAAGCACGCATGCTGGACATGGCATTGTGCATACCCTAAAGCGCATCGCTTTCCTTCTCTTGCCGATGTCATCCTGCATATTCTGCGCTCCACCGCAATCCTGGAGAGACACATGCCAGCTTCCTTCTTCCTGTGAGCATCTGACAGTGGATCCCTGGCGTTTCTTCTAGCGGAGAACAACACCCATATCTCAGAGCAGAGTTGCTTGGTCCTTCTACACTTAGAGGCCCCTTTTCCTTTTTTCTGTCTCCATTATGCTATAGAGCTTGCTTCTGCTCCTGGATCAGCTTGCCCTAATGGATGGACTTTCATGGATATTTATAGAACTTGTATTACTTAATTGTGAGATTCACTTACCTGTTTTTCCTTTGTTCTTTGCCACACTTACTCCTGACCACTGCACTCTGGAAGATGTGCTGTGGAATTACATATAGTCCTGACACCTTGACTCTGACTGTAGTATGTTCTACATTACATAATGAAGTTCTAACAGATGCCTTGTATACTGTACACATTCCTGTGCTATCGCAATCCTACAGTATAAACTTTTTTGTTACGTTTAGGAAATTTTCGGGCCCTGGCCTCACGAAGGTTGTGAACCACTGCTGTGAACCATAGTTGGGGGTTCGACATACCTTTGGGTAATAAGAAGATTTTGATAAGTATGAGCCAGTTCCCTCTTCAGAGTAGATAACTTAATTACTGTCCCATCTGTTAATTTTAGCATTTAATGAGTCTATAGATAACAATCCCAAAAACTTGAGCTGAAAGTGCACGTGAAAGGGCTTAAATTATAATTATTATACAAGATAGCTAAACCCAAGAATAAAATTGTGATATACAGTATTTCAGCTTACAGTTCATCAAATGTGGTGGCCACATTTGTATTCTTTCACATTTTTTCCCTTTATTTTCACCTGGTAACCCTGCCAGTAACACACTTCCTTGCTGTACTGTATCTATTCAGCAGCAGTGTTGTCACCATAGGCTTCTCTTCTGATTTGGACTACAAACACTCCCCCTCCCCTTAGCTCCATAACATAGGGGTGTGACATTCGGCAGTTCACAATAACCTGCGCACAAGGGTCACACATCCTACTGACTGTAAGTTATGTCCCTTGTGCTGATTTTTCTGTTTAGTATTTTGGCTGCATTTAGACTTTGAGTGCATCTGAAAGCAAACTGATACATTTGTTCCATTCACAGCACTACAATGTAAGGCCCCTTTCACACGAGACGGGCTCCGCTTGCACGGAGCCCGCCTCTGTCCGCCGGCTCAGCGGGAGATCTCTCCGTTGATCTCCGCTGAGCCGGCGGATGACATGCCTCTCTCCGCTCACTGAGCGGGGAGGGGCTTGCGAGCGCCGCTGATCTCTATGGAGAGATCGGATGAAAACGGACAGTGTGTCCGTTTTCACCCGATCTCACCCGATCTTACCCGATCCGACGGATCTGGACGTGTGGTCCATACGTCTGGATTTGGCGGATCGGACCGGATCGGATGTCAGCGGACATGTCTCCGCTGACATCCGACGCTCCATAGAGTAACATGGAGCGCCCGTTCAGATCCGCCGTCAAAACTGACAGGCGGATCTGAACGGGCCTTCCGTGTGAAAGGGGCCTTATAGACTAAATGCTAATGTGCTAGCTATTACAAGAGACCAGCACAATTCATTTAAAACACATTTCATTTTTTTCAAATGAATACTTAACTGATTGAATAGGAGTCCTATTTATACCTACCCACACTTTATTATATGTGCAGTTTTTTTTACCACTTCATAGAATGAACATTTCCTTTTTCGCTCACTGCTAATAAAGTATGCATTAACTTGGAATCAGGTCACACCGCCCTCTAGTGGCTACAAAAATGTGCACAAATTGTGTCTATAGGAAATGTATATGTAATCTGTGAATATCGTTTTGGGGTTTGCAAGATGTTTTATTTAAAAACTACAAATCCTATGACATCTATATATAGGTCAAATGTGCAACACATTTAAAAAATATGATCTCATCAGTGCTGTATAACATGTGTGGTTAGAGCTTGTTCAGACGTGTGTGGCAGCATGAGCCACCCCTCTGAAAAGCAGTCCGTGGTGGTACGCTTTTCCGAGGGAATATTTTGCCTCTTCGCCACCAATTTTAACCCTGAAAAGGCCAAACCACCACACCGCAACTCACGTGGTCGCAGGGTGATTGCGGTCCATCCCCATTCACTTGAATATGTGGCGTCCATCGGTGTTACTTCTTGCCGAACATGATGGGGGTTCAATTTTAGCCAGTGCTGAAAACGAGAATCGCAGACGCAACATTTGTACAGCCCTGAGTGGCTGCATGTCCTTGTTTAGGTGGTGGTCGGTGATTTAACTGCCTGCTTTTACCCCCTTCCTGCCCAGGCCAATTTTCAGCTTTCAGCGCTGTCAAACTTTGAATGACAATTGCGCGGTCATGTAACACTGTACCCAAATTACAGTTTTATAATTTTTTTCATACAATTAGAGCTTTCTTTTGGTGGTATTTAATCACCACTGGGATTTTTATGTTTTGCTAAATAAACAAAAGACAAACCAAAAATGTAAATAAAAAAAAATGTTTTTCAGTTTGCTATAAAATTTTGCAAACAGGGACTGTTCTAAGCACGGAAAACACGCGCCACTTTACAGGCATACTATAGACACCCCCCAGGTACGGTATTTAAAGGAATATTTAACTTTTTTTTTTTTTCACTTTAAGCATCATTAAAATCATTGCTCCTAAAAAAACGGCCATTTTTAAAGCTTTTTTTGCATTGATACATGTCCCCTGGGGCAGGACCCGGGTCCCCAAACCCTTTTTAGGACAATAACATGCATATTAGCCTTTAAAATTAGCACTTTTGATTTTGAACGTTCGAGTCCCATAAACTTTAACGGGGTTCTAAAGTTCCCGCAAATTTTCAGTCCGTTCACAGGTTCTGGTGCGAACTGAACCGGGGGGGGGGGGGGGGGTGTTCGGCTCATCCCTACTCCTGTTACTCATTTTCAGCTGAGAGCGGGCTTAAACCCGCTCTCGGCTGATGTCACAGAGTCGGTCCAGGCTGGGGAAAGATCGCAACCATATAGTTGGGATCTGCTCACATGCCTGGACCGCCTCTCAGCAAGCCGCTGAGAGCCTGAGCCCGCAAAATCGACCCCCCCTCCACAGCCCAGTGTTTCTTACCGGGGAACAAAGCAGAGAGCCAGAGACTAACAGCCACTAACTCTCTGCTCAGGAAGCAATGAGATCTGAGTGATCGGCTGTTTAATTACTCGGTTCTCAGCCTTAGAGCCAGCGGTGAACAGATGCAGCATCTACCTAGGTTAGTATGATTCATAAATGAAATTCCCATACTTATCTTTTAATTACCCGACATCTCCTCTTTCCTGCTATCTGGCGCACATGACAATTAGGCCTCATTTACATGGAGCATATGTGTCCATACCCTGTGTGATGGCCATGTACCGTGTGAGGATACTTGGTGTACTGTGCATCCCTGTGCAGACAGTCCAGTCAAAGTCAATTGGGACGTGGCAGCTGCATGGACATAGTCAAATGTCAATATTTGACATGCAGACAGGAAGGATGCATGTATCTGAACGCACAGTGTCTGTATTTGGATCTGTGCACCCACTTCTATAGGTGAAGCTCTCTGGTGGATGCAGATGCAGCAAAAAGTGTCTCAGCATAGTCTGAATGAACTCTTATGCCGCGCACACACGATCGGCAAAAGACCGATGTGAGCTTTTGGTCGGAAAATGCGACCGTGTATATCCTCCATCGGACTTTTGCTGGCTGCATTTCCGCCAGCAAAAGCTTGAGAGCAGGTTCTCTATTTTTCAGTCAGAAAAAGTTCATATCCGAAAATGCTCAGATTCAAGTACGAGACGGAAGCGCTCTGTCTGGTAAAACTACCGTTTGTAATGGAGATGGCACATTCGTCACGCTGAAATTTTTTAAATAGTTTATTGCAGCGCATTCTCTTATTCTTTATAATGCTAGAAGAATGAAGTTGTTTTGCTGCTCATATTCACACAGAGTTCACACAAACTTATTTCTTTATTATTTATCGTGATCTCCTGAATAATCTTTTTTGTTTTTAAAGCCAGATCTCCATAATTATTTTTTTAATTATTTTTCATTGTTATTTATTTTTATTTTTTTTAATCAAGAACTTTTTTTGATTATTTTTAAATTATTTTCTAGTGATCTCCATGATTATTATTATTTTTTTTATTTTTTTGTGTGTCAAGTTTACACAACATTATATTCTTGTATTTTTAAACCTCAAGGAGGTTGTTTGGTGTCCCTTGTTAATTTGACCTTGTATTTTTTAAATGTAACTGCCTACTCAAAAACTGTCACATTTGAAGAAAAACACATAGGGGTTATTTACAAAAGGCAAATCCACTTTGCACTACAAGTGCAAAGTGCAAAGATCCGATGGGGACATGCAAGGGAAATAAAAAAGAGCATTTTAGCTTGCACATGATTGGATGATAAAATCAGCAGAGCTTCCCCTCATTTCAGATCTACCCCTCAGATTTACAGTGACTGCACTTGTAGTGCAAAGTGGATTTGCCTTTCGTAAATAACCCCCATAGTCAAGTATTTTCATATAAAAAATCTCCATTTATTCTGGCTCATAACAAAATAAAGGAGAGGGCAACGCTGGAGAAACTGCTGGAATTTGTGAAGCCTTTGTACCCCAGGGCAGACATCAACTATTTGGAAATAAAAATTGGTAGCTTGAGAAATCCATATAATAGGGAGCACAATCTGGTCCAGGACTCCCAGAGATCAGGAACAGCAGAAGATTACATATATGTCTCCAGGCTGTGGTACTACAATAGCCTGCGTCTTCTGTCAGACCAGACTGAACCCAGGCCATCACTTTCTTGTCTTCCCTGAAGCCTTCCTTGGAGGCTATGGCTCTGGAGGTGGACTTGTGGCAGGAGGAGGAGGATGGGCAAGCACACATAAGTGCATGTTATCACTTATTTGGTCCCTCAACCCCTATGGCCTCAAAAATAATTTTCTCACACTGAGGCATTGTCCCTCCTCCATTTTCTGCAATTTAGCAGCTATATAGCAGCCATAGGCCTCTTCAGCATTGGGGGGTGTTTTTAAAGCCGCATTAGCCTCCTTAATGAGGCCCTGTGCTGCCTCCTCCGTGATACTCCCCTTCCTGACCCTTTTTGTTGTAAGGCGGAGAGGAGGCACATGGGATTGGGTGAGGCTACAGGGCCCCGCCACATCCTGGCTGACACCCCCGCCTCCTCCTGTCTGCCACATTCCAAAGCCTTGTCCTGGCTGAGGTCTTCCTGTGTATGAAAAGGGACATAGTTTTAGTTTTTGGTTCATCAATCATACACAATTTTCAGCTCATGACTGTTGCAAATTGAATATATAGATTTAATAAATAGAAAAGACTATCATTCTGAGCCCAGCATTTTTCATTCTTGTCACAATCATTTTTGACCCCTACTGTCTTTGATATTTGGCCACAAATATTTTTGTGCTAAGTATACCTTTTGTTTCATTCTCATAGGGGAGAAAAGACTCGGGACATCTGAGGACACCAGGAACCCCACACCTCCAGAAGAAGGGGAGCAGAGGACACCACAACCTCAGGATGTGGAGGGAGGAGAGGTGGAAGAAGTGGTTGAAATTGTCACCACAACAGGTCAGTGTCTGACACCACAAATTGAGGTAATAGATGGATGCCTGCATATTTATAATACATGGTGTTTTTTTTATATTTTAGGTGATGTGCATGTTGTGGAAGAACAATCTCCTAATTTCACCACTGAAAGTGCACAAATACTTATCCAGGACATAATGTGTGTTGTCGGGATTTAGACATAAAGGAAAAAACCAACGAGATCGCACAAAGAATGAAGAACATGATTGATGTACAGTATTAGGGAGAATCTAAATCCTAAAAATATTACACCTTTTTTTTATTTCGAAAATTTTACTACAGTTTAACTTCTTGCTGACCGCCCACTGTCAAAAGACGGCGGAGCGGTGCAGCTCTTGTGGCGGGCTGCCGTCATATGACGGTGCTACCATTTTGGCCACTAGGGGGCGTCCGCGCACCGCGGGAGGCGCGTGCCCGCCACGTCGCTGGGGACCCGATGCGCGTGCCCGGCGGCCGCGATGTCCGCCGGGCACCCGCGATTGCCCAGTAAGTGAGCAGGACGTGGATCTGTGTATGTAAACACACAGATCCACGTCCTGTCACTGGAGAGGAGACCGATGGTGTGTCCCTTGTACATAGGGACACCGATCGGTCCCCTCCCCCAGTCAGTCCCCTCCCCCCACAGTTAGAATCACTAAGATAGGGAACATATTAACCCCTGCAGCGCCCCCTAGTGTTAACCCCTTCCCTGCCAGTCACATTTATACAGTAATCAATGCATTTTTATAGCACAGATCGCTGTATAAATGTGAATGGTCCCAAAAATGTGTCAAAAGTGTCCGATATGTCCGCCGCAATGTCGCAGTCACGATAAAAATCGCAGATCGCCGCCATTACTAGTAAAAAAAAAATAATAATAAAAATGTCATAAATCTATGCCCTATTTTGTAGACGCTTTAACTTTTGCGCAAACCAATCAATATACGCTTATTGCGATTTTTTTTTTACCAAAAATATGTAGAAGAATACGTATCGGCCTAAACTGAGGAAAAAAATTGTTTAAAAAAAAAAAAAAAATTGATATTTATTATAATAAAAAGTAAAAAATATTATGTTTTTTTCAAACTTGTCCCTCTTCTTTTGTTTATAGCGCAAGAAATAAAAAACGCAGAGGTGATCAAATACCACCAAAATAAAGCTCTATCTGTGGGGAAAAAATGATAAAAATGTTATTTGGGTACAGCGTTGCATGACCACGCAATTGTCATTCAAAATGCGACAGCGCTGAAAGCCGAAAAATGGCTTGGTCAGGAAGGAGGTGTTCGTGCCTGTTAGGCAAGTGGTTAACCACTTACCCACTGGGCACTTAAACACCCTTCCTAACCAGACCAATTTTCAGCTTTCGGTGCTCTCACACTTTGAATGACAATTACTCAGTCATGCAACACTGAACCCTAATGAATTTTGTGTCCTTTTTTTTCACACAAATAGAGCTTTCTTTTGGTGGTATTTAATCACCGCTGGGTTTTTAAATTTTTGCGCTGTAAATCAAAATATACTGAAAATTCGGTAAAAAAAATAAATAAAAATTCTTTGTTTCTATTAAAATTTATTGCAGCGTATTGGCGAGTATTGGCAGAGTATTGGCGAGTATTGGCGAGTATTGGCAGAGTATTGGCGAGTATTGGCGAGTATTGGCAGAGTATTGCAGTGTTGCACAGTGGTGGCAGAGCATTGCAGTGGTGGCAGAGCGTTGCACAGTGGTTGCAGAGCGTTGCACACTGGTTGCAGAGCGTTGCACAGTGGTTGCAGAGCATTGCACAGTGGGGGCAGAGCGTTGCACAGTGGGGGCAGAGCGTTGCACAGTGGTTGCAGAGCGTTGCACAGTGGGGGCAGAGCGTTGCACAGTGGTTGCAGAGCGTTGCACAGTGGGGGCAGAGTATTGCACAGTGGTTGCAGAGCATTGCACAGTGGTTGGTGGCAGAGCATTGCACAGTGGTTGGTGGCAGAGCATTGCACAGTGGTTGGTGGCAGAGCATTGCACAGTGGTGGCAGAGCATTGCACAGTGGTGGCAGAGTATTGCACAGTGGTGGCAGTGTATTGACCAGCGCTGTGGGCATTACACATCCAGCCCACAGCGCTGGTCCCGTCTCTCCCCCTCTCCGCTTCTCTCCTCTCTGTACCGATCGGTACAGAGAGGGGAGGGAGGAACCGGCGTCATGACGTGACGCCGGTTTGTGTACATGTGATCGCTCCGTCATTTGACGGAGCGATCACGTGGTAAACGGCCGCTATCAGGGGGCGCGCGGGAGCAAGTTTCTGGGAGGACGTCCATAGGACCGCACTGTAGCCGTCTTTTGACTGTAGCGCGGTCGGCATGTGGTTAAAAGCCAAATTTGGAAGATGCACACAATGTGTCAACATGTGCTATCTGCCATCAGGGGATATCAATGTACGCGTTTCATTGATCCATTGATCCCCCATGATGGGAGATAGCACATGTTGACATTAGGTATGGGATGAGAAAGGTAATCCCAATTTTGACTCCAAATTTGTGTGCATCTTCTAAATTTGGCTTTTACAGGGGTGACATCACCCCATCTGATGAAGGCAAGATCAACACAGTTTTGACACTATAATGTCTGATATTGCCTTCATTTTTTCAATGTTGAACTTTGTAAGTTCCAGAGTTGTGTATGTTATGTTTGGAAACATGCCTATTTATGTACTTTGTAGAAAATTTCAAGGTAAAACTTTACAAAAACAAGTTTTTTACCCCAAAATGTTTTATAACGCACATGTGCACGGAGTAAAATGCTTTCTACACAACAATGTGTGGCTTCTTCTTTCAATGCTCTATATCACTTTTTGTATTAAGTTGGTGTTTACAGTGACTATGGGTGTTATTTAAATAATGGAAAAACACTTGGCACTACAAGTGCACTTGAAGACAGGTAAAAGAAACAGGCAGTAAATCAAAATCAAGATTTTATCATATCAATTTTTTTTTATTTCAAAAATATTTAAAAATAATCACCCGTAAAATAATCCACATATTTTTGACGCACTTCACGGGTGCTTGGGGGGGGGGGGAAGCCAGGATGGCCAGCTTCCAGGGCCGTCATTGGATTCTCATGAAGTCCAGCCTCAGGCCCAACTGAGGCAACATAACCAGGTGCATTTTGCTTTAAAAAGTTGTGCAGTATGCAGCAGGATAAAATCATGTGGTTAAGTTTGTACTCCGCCATATTTATTGCTGTTAGAAATAGGCGGAACCGGCTGGCTATTATCCCAAAGGTATTCTCCACGACGCTTCTGGCTCTAGCCAACCCTCTTCTCTGGGATGAGGGTCCTCTGGGGGAATGGCCTCATCATGTGATCACCCAGACCAAATGCTTCATCAGCGATAAAAACAAATGGGAGTCCTTCGATATTCTCTTCCGCAGGTGGCAATCCCAAGCCACCACTCTGAAGATGTCGGTAGAACTCGGTCTGGGCAAAGACTCCACCATCCGACATCCGGCCATTCTTTCCGACGTCCACATATGGAAACTCATATGTCGCTGACACCACCGCCATTAACACAATACTAAAAAACCCCTTATAGTTAAAATAGTATGACCCCAAATGGGGTGGTGGGACTATGTGGACATGTTTCCCATTGATTGCCCCTCCACAGTTGGGAAAGTCCCAATCCTCTGCAAACTGGGAGGCCGGAGTCTGCCATTCCTGTGGCCTTGAAGGAAACTGTGGAGTCAAAACAGAAAAAATAAAATTAGTACTTTTGCGCATAATATTGCAAGCAGATTAGACACAAACATTCTTGGCCAACATCAGTATAACATTTATTTAAAGGAGTATTTAAAGACAAAAGTATAAGGTCCACTTATCAGATTCCTCACCCCCTCTGATGGTCCATTGTAAAAATTTTAGGGGGGGGGGGTTATAAATGAGTTTGGGAGCCAAAAAAAAGCCTCTGCCACTCTGCATGAATTTAAGGGCAACAATAACATTTGTACACATTTTAGGGGGTGTTTTGGGTAAAGCACTACAACAGAGCTGACAAAATACATTGTTAAGTGACTAGGCTATAGGTGTGTATGAGCCCAAGATAGCATGCTGGGGAGGTAAGTGAAGGCAAATATGCATGTAGGCCAAAAAAGGAGCATTAAAAGATTACAGCATACATGAGGACAAAGGGGACATTCACAGCATATTACAATCATGGTAATTAGGGAATGATGAAAGAAATGCAATATATTAGCAAACATTAAATACATAGAATGTGATGTTAAAGGAGAAAACTTACCCTAATATAGTCCTGCAGGACCTGAATAATGGCAGAGCCTGGGGAGAGATGCCTGTCGAGAACTTGAGGTCATGCAGACTTCTCCCCATCGCCAAGTACCTCAACGTGGCGACTAGCCTCTTCTCCGGAGTGATGGCTTGCCGCATGAAGGTGTCCTGCTTTGTAATATAAGGGGACAGCAAAGTCAACAGACGGTGAAAAACGGGGTCCGTCATCCTGAGATAATTCCTGAAATCATCAGGGTTATTCTGGATCTCACGCAGAAAAGGCATATGAGAGAATTGGTCACGCTGGAGTAACCAATTCTTGGTCCATGAACTCCTCCCCACCCTGTTCATGGACTGGGCTTGGGTCAAAGCAAGAACCCCAACACCAAGCCCCCGCACAGCACGAACTCTACGACGAGTACGTAACCACAACATGGCTTCAAAATGGTCGGCTGGTCAGAACGAACTAACAGAACGCACTGAAGAACAGCAAGGCCAGTGAAGAGCAAGCTTAAAAACAGGAACGGACAGACAAGAACGCACTGAAAAACAGATACGAACTGACTACACGCACTGAAAAACAGATACAAACCCACAAGCACAAACTGAACAGCAGTAAAACGATCTGAAAAGCACGAGTATGGGCGTCCGCAGAACTTTTTTCAGAGGGGGGCATCATTTTAAGGTCACCCATGCACCAGCCTTTTCGACAATGTCATTATCACATTGTCATGGTCAGAGACAGCAGGCGTAGTACAGTCCCTAGGATAAGTAATGGATAATGGCCGACAGACCCTCTTACCAGACTCAGCGAAACTACAGCAGTGATCCCTCCGGCTGGACAATCACTCACTCTGGGTTCCCCAGGGGCGATTCTGGTGGCACTGGTTAGCATGGCTCTCTCCCTGGTGCTGGGTAGCGTGGCTCTCTCTCTGGCACTGGGTAGCGTGACTGTCTCTCTGCTTCTGGGTAGCGTGGCTCTCTCTGGTGGCGCTGGGTAGCGTGGCTCTCTCTATGGTGACACTAGGCAGCATGGCTCTCTCTCTGGCTTCTGCCCAGCACACGCCTCTTTCTTTGTCCTGTAGCACTCACTCCTTCAGCTTTTTTCCAGGCTGCAGTCTCTCAATCTTTGTCTTGATCGAGCTGTAGCCTTCTTCCTGTGGAAAATGGGGCCGCCAATCTTCGGGACTACATGTCCCATGATGCTCTCCTCTCCTAGTCTCCTTTGATTGGCCCCAAGTTATGGCAAATGGGGAAGGAACGGAGCGTTCAGGAAGCTGGGCGGGGAACCTGGTGAGAGCCGCTGTCTCTTCTCCCTGACAGGAGAGGGGGGGGGGCGAGCGGAGGAAACCTTTGACAGCCCACAGCTCGCCTTTCTCCTTACACAGTGCCGCCAAGTTCTCTGCTGGACTGAATTGGGAAAAGAGCCTGCAGTCAGACTACACTGATGGGGAGGCTTGACAGCACCTTGATGGTGTCATCCCGCTGGCTGCCCGCACCCCCATAGCGACACCACTGTGCTGAATGTACCAATCCGATCCCTGATTCCAGGGGGGGCACTGGAGGGGAGCTGGATGTTGTGCATGGACGTGGGCTAGTTGAAGATCTTTTGATAAGATGTACTTCTTGTAGAGTGTTTTGTAGTTCATCTGAGAATCTACAGGAATGTGTCCCCCATTGATAAAGGATCTGGCGTTGCTGTAGATTATGAAGTAAGGGTTTCAGTGCACGTCATTTAGCCACGGTAATTGGAGAAAGGTCAGCAAAAAGCTGATAAGGATGATCTTGAAAGATGAGGGAATCTTTTCCTCTAGCTGCAGCCATGAGTTGTTCTTGTGTGCAATAGAAGTGGAATTTCACAATAATATCACAAGGGTTACCTTCTGGTTTGTGTGGTGTTAAAGCTCTGTCAATCCTATCTATCTCCAAACGATCGACCAGGATTGACAGTAGTAGTCCTTCGAAAAGTGTGGTCATAGTAGAATGAAGGTCAACAATAGTCTCAGGTATTCCTCGTATAGGAAGATTTGATCGACATGCTCTATTTTCAAAGTCCTCTAAGCATGTTTGCAGAATAATGTTTTCTTCTTTCTAATTTATTATCATGGGTCAGTACATTTGTTTCCATGTAATCCACTCTGATTTCTAGGAAAGAAGTGCACTGGCCTAACTCACAGATTTCTTTTGTGAGACGTTCAGTTATATAGTCTGATGTCTGCTTTAAGGCTTTCTGTAACATTTTTTCTATTTGTCTCAAAATATTTGAATGTAGGGAATCTGTTTGTTTTTCTTGTGAGGCATGCTGTATTCACAGTCAGAGTCATTATAGGCATCCTGAGGTAACTGGAGTTTCTTAGCAGCACGAGATGTGCCTGTGTGTAAGGAAGGAGGCTGTGACATTTTACAGGGGCCTCTTGACTATGTATCCTTGGCAATCTTTTGTTTATTTTTACCTCGAGCGGCACCAAAGATAATGGGTCACTAAGCTTATGGTAAGATTATTTTCAGTTTACCATGCCTTGCGGGTGTCTTTATCAGCCGAGGAGTCCCGAGAGATGTCTGTCGCCCTAAACCCATAGATTTAACGGTTTAAAAAAAACAGTTAAATTCCTGGAATGCTGTGATTTTGCTAACTGTCACAATTGCTTGTGTCCTCAAACAAACTGTCAAACCATCAAATGGCTGGTATCATACCTGATCACATGTGCATCGTCATGGCAGTTGCAGATCAAACAGAAGCAGCTTCCTTGGCTGTAAATGATAGGAGGGTTTAATTCCGGTTTAAGTCTGTCAGTAGATCGGCCTCTACAAACTCTAAAAACTAGAGAACAACTGAGCATGTGCAGAACAGGGTAAGACAGTGTATTACCGGATTTTAAACAGTTCCCGACCGCGCTATAGCTGAATGATGGCTACAGCGCGGTCGCACATTTCCGGGAGGGCATCATATGCCATCCTCCCGTGGTCACGCCTCCTGCACGCCTGCTGCGACGTGCAGGTGGCACGCTATGCAATCACTGTGTCCTTGGGACACAGCTGATCACAGATCAGGGTAAAGAGACAATCACAGTGACTCTTTACCACATGATCAGCTGTGTCCAATCATGATGTAAACACAAGACGGTTGACAGGGTGAGAAGAGGAGAGCCGACAACCAGCTTGTGTGAAAGGGACATGCACACTGATAATCAGGGCACTGATTATCAGTGAAGTCCCAACAGTGCCCACCAGTGCTGCCAATCAGTGCCCACCAGTGCTGCCAATCAGTACCCATCAGTGCCACCTATCAGTGCCACCTCAGCAGTGTCTCCTCATCAGTGCCCACCAGTGCCTTCTCATTAGTGCCCATCGGTGCAGCCTCAACAGCGCACATCAGTGAAGGAGAAAAATGACCTGTTTGCAAAATTTTATAGCAAACTGAAAAACATTTTTTTTTATTTACATTTTTGGTCTGTCTTTTGTTTATTTAGCAAAACATAAAAATCCCAGTGGTGATTAAATACCACCAAAAGAAAGCTCTAATTGTGTGAAAAAAATTATAAAACTGTAATTTGGGTACAGTGTTACATGACCGCGCAATTGTCATTCAAAGTTTGACAGCGCTGAAAGCTGAAAATTGGCCTGGGCAGGAAGGGGGTAAAAGCAGGCAGTTAAATCACCGACCACCACCTAAACAAGGACATGCAGCCACTCAGGGCTGTACAAATGTTGTGTCTGCGATTCTTTGGTTTTCAGCACTGGCTAAAATTGAACCCCCATCATGTTCGGCAAGAAGTAACACCGATGGACGCCACATATTCAAGTGAATGGGGATGGACCGCAATCACCCTGCGACCACGTGAGTTGCGGTGTGGTGGTTTGGCCTTTTCAGGGTTAAAATTGGTGGCGAAGAGGCAAAATATTCCCTCGGAAAAGCGTACCACCACGGACTGCTTTTCAGAGGGGTGGCTCATGCTGCCACACACGTCTGAACAAGCTCTAACCACACATGTTATACAGCACTGATGAGATCATATTTTTTAAATGTGTTGCACATTTGACCTATATATAGATGTCATAGGATTTGTAGTTTTTAAATAAAACATCTTGCAAACCCCAAAACGATATTCACAGATTACATATAAATTTCCTATAGACACAATTTGTGCACATTTTTGTAGCCACTAGAGGGCGGTGTGACCTGATTCCAAGTTAATGCATACTTTATTAGCAGTGAGCGAAAAGGGAAATGCTCATTCTATGAAGTGGTAAAAAAAACTGCACATATAATAAAGTGTGGGTAGGTATAAATAGGACTCCTATTCAATCAGTTAAGTATTCATTTGAAAAAAAATGAAATGTGTTTTAAATGAATTGTGCTGGTCTCTTGTAATAGCTAGCACATTAGCATTTAGTCTATTACATTGTAGTGCTGTGAATGGAACAAATGTATCAGTTTGCTTTCAGATGCACTCAAAGTCTAAATGCAGCCAAAATACTAAACAGAAAAATCAGCACTGGGGACATAACTTACAGTCAGTAGGATGTGTGACCCTTGTGCGCAGGTTATTGTGAACTGCCGAATGTCACACCCCTATGTTATGGAGCTAAGGGGAGGGGGAGTGTTTGTAGTCCAAATCAGAAGAGAAGCCTATGGTGACAACACTGCTGCTGAATAGATACAGTACAGCAAGGAAGTGTGTTACTGGCAGGGTTACCAGGTGAAAATAAAGGGAAAAAATGTGAAAGAATACAAATGTGGCCACCACATTTGATGAACTGTAAGCTGAAATACTGTATATCACAATTTTATTCTTGGGTTTAGCTATCTTGTATAATAATTATAATTTAAGCCCTTTCACGTGCACTTTCAGCTCAAGTTTTTGGGATTGTTATCTATAGACTCATTAAATGCTAAAATTAACAGATGGGACAGTAATTAAGATATCTACTCTGAAGAGGGAACTGGCTCATACTTATCAAAATCTTCTTATTACCCAAAGGTATGTCGAACCCCCAACTATGGTTCACAGCAGTGGTTCACAACCTTTGTGAGGCCAGGGCCCGAAAATTTCCTAAACGTAACAAAAAAGTTTATACTGTAGGATTGCGATAGCACAGGAATGTGTACAGTATACAAGGCATCTGTTAGAACTTCATTATGTAATGTAGAACATACTACAGTCAGAGTCAAGGTGTCAGGACTATATGTAATTCCACAGCACATCTTCCAGAGTGCAGTGGTCAGGAGTAAGTGTGGCAAAGAACAAAGGAAAAACAGGTAACTGAATCTCACAATTAAGTAATACAAGTTCTATAAATATCCATGAAAGTCCATCCATTAGGGCAAGCTGATCCAGGAGCAGAAGCAAGCTCTATAGCATAATGGAGACAGAAAAAAGGAAAAGGGGCCTCTAAGTGTAGAAGGACCAAGCAACTCTGCTCTGAGATATGGGTGTTGTTCTCCGCTAGAAGAAACGCCAGGGATCCACTGTCAGATGCTCACAGGAAGAAGGAAGCTGGCATGTGTCTCTCCAGGATTGCGGTGGAGCGCAGAATATGCAGGATGACATCGGCAAGAGAAGGAAAGCGATGCGTTTTAGGGTATGCACAATGCCATGTCCAGCATGCGTGCTTCTTTCTCAAGTCTCAGTGTGCTACACTCACTAAGCATGCCTCCTTGCACTGGTGGTAGGAGCTCAGTGTGTCCAGTGCCAGGACAAGGTCACCCAGTGCCCAGGACGAAGATGGAAAACGTATTGTGTCCCATTAAATTGTGGCCAGTACTTAGTGTACTCCCTTACAGTACATTGGCAATCAGTACTCAGTGTGCCTCCTTACATTGGTGCTCAATTCTTAGCATGACCCTTTATGTTGGTGGTAATCAATAAGTGCCCCCCCCCCCATATAGGTACTTAAGGCATCCCCTTAAATTGTTGGCCAGTGGTTAGTGTGTCCACCTACATTGGTGCTCAGGGTACCACTGGGCATCAGATGCAGGGAATGCTGGGCACAGTACTCAGTACCCCACCCCATCATGGACAGTTTGTTTCTCCTTTCCTGGTCTTGACCGATCTCCCTCACCAAGCTGCATCTTGACAGCTACAGATTTTACAGTCTCTGCACTGCAGCATTATAGGGATAGCAGTCAGAGCCGGTAAACATACAAAAAAATACTGTCGAGTCGCGGGCCAGCAGAAGAAAGGCTTTGGCCCGACATTTGAGAAACACTGGTCTATAGCAAAGATTAGTGAGCTCTTTCTACAGAATACAAATGTGGACAATACAAATTTGATCTGTAGATATTAGCACTGTATATCACAAAACATGCTGTATGAAGATACACTCCGTGCCATTAGTTATCTCTTGTTATACTAGTTTTGATGGTTTTCCGAATGTTGAGTGAAAGGTGAAGTGGCTCTATACATAAATGGACGGGTCGTTAAAACACAGATCCTATTATTTGGAACTTGACTCCACTCGATGGTCTTCCATTATGTACAGTGGGTATAGAAAAGAATCACCCCCCTTTAAATAATCACATTTTGTTGTTTTGCAGCCTGAAATGAAGACACACAGTTTTTGTTTTATCCATCTTTATTTACTCAACTTATAACATCCAAGTGAAAAATAGAACACCAACATGTCATAAAAAAATAAAAATAAATTAAAAACAGAATTACCCAGTTGGAAAAAGGATCACCCCACTCCTAAACATGAGTTGTAAACTCAATCAGGTGTAGCTTATCACTTTCTCAAGTGGCACGCAAAGCCATTTGACTTTCAACTGTGATTAGCTGTGGCCATTTTTGATTAGCTTAGCAAAAAATGATCTTTCCTGGAGTCCCTGGTAGTGCAACTGAAGCAAACAATCAACTATGGGTGCAAACTACTGTCAAAAGATTTCCGGGATAAAGTTGTGGACAGGCACAAGTCAGGAGATGGATACCAAAGCATTTCAAAGGCTTTATCAATGCCTAGAAGCACAGTAAAGTCTATTATTAAGAAGTGGAAGGTATTTGGTACAACACAGACCCTCCCTGGATCAGAATAATGCTCTAAACTGAATAAAAGAGTCAGGAGGAAACTAGTTAGAGAGGCTACAAAGAGGTCTACAGCAACTCTAAAGCAGTTGCAGGAATGTATGACAAAGAGTGGTCATCATGTACAATATAACAAATTCAGGGAGGTCACAATGCGCTTTGTTGGATCTGTGATCCACAGAAAAGATGTCCTGACGTCTCTCCCCAGTAGCCTCAGAAGATACACACCAGGAACCAGTAATGAGGCTACTTTGTGTATTATCCTGATGAAAATCAGCTGCATATGAACTTTTCTTTTTGTTTGCACGTTGTTTGCTCTTGTCATATTACATTGCACATATTTTATGATTTATTTAATTTCAAACTGTATCAATTATTGCACAATTTCACTTTATTATACCAGGGCTCAAAATTTCAAGTCCTGAGCTACTAGCCAGGCCTCAAGGGTTACTAGGCACCAGTTGCCCACCCCAACCCCGCCCCTAAACACGCCCTCATAAATTATCTCATTAAATGACACCTAAATGTTTTATGCAGAATTAAGTTATAAAAATAAATATTAACAACAACAAATTTATCTGTGCCCACCAATGCAGCCTGCCTGTGCCCACCAATGCAAGCTGCGTGTGCCCACCAATGCAGCCTGTGCCCACCATCCACAATGCAGCCTGGTCCCACCATCCACCATGCAGCCTGGTCCCACCATCCACCATGCAGCCTGGTCCCACCATCCACCATGCAGCCTGGTCCCACAATCCACCATGCAGCCTGTGGCCGCCATGCAGCCCGTGTCCACCATGCAGCCCGTGCCCACCATGCAGCCCGTGCCCACCATGCAGCCCGTGCCCACCATGCAGCCCGTGGCCACCATGCAGTCTGTGTCCACCATGCACCATGCAGCCTGTGTCCACCATGCACCATGCAGGCCGTGTCCACCATGCAGCCCGTGTCCACCATGCACCATGCAGCCCGTGTCCACCATGCAACCTGTGTCCACCATGCAGCCCGTGTCCACCATACAGCCTGTGTCCACCATGCACCATGCAGCCCGTGTCCACCATGCACCATGCAGCCCGTGTCAACCATGCACCATGCAGCCCGTGTCCACCATGCAGCCTGTGTCCACCATGCACCATGCAGCCCCTGTCCACCATGCAGCTTGTGCCCACCATGCAGCCCGTGCCCACCATGCAGCCCATGCCCACCATGCAGCCCGTGTCCACCATGCAGCCCTTGTCCACCATGCAGCCCATGTCCACCATGCAGCCCGTGTACACCATGCAGCTTGTGCCCACCATGCAGCTTGTACCTAACATGCAGCCCGTGTCCACCATGCAGCCCGTGCCCACCATGCAGCCGTGTCCACCATGCAGCTTGTGCCCGCCATGCAACCCATGTCCACCATGCAGCCCGTGTCCACCATGCAGCTTGTGCCCACCATGAAACTTGTGCCCACCGTGCAGCCCATGCCCACCATGCAGCCCGTGTCCACCATGCAGCTTGTGCCCACCATGCAGTTCGTGTCCACCATGCAGCCCGTGCCCACCATGCAGCTTGTGCCCACCATGCAGCCCGTGTCCACCATGCAGCTTGTGCCCACCATGCAGCTTGTGCCCACCATGCAGCCCGTGCCCACCATGCAGCCTGTGTCCACCATGCAGCCCGTGTCCATCATGCAGCTTGTGCCCACCATGCAGCCCGTGTCCACCATGCAGCCCGTGTCTACCATGCAGCTTGTGCCCACCATGCAGCTTGTGCCCACCTGTGCAGGGGAGGAGAGGAACAGGAGAGCCACCCTGGATGTTCACAGCGCAGCGAACACAGTGATAACGGCTTTCATTTTAATTTCTGTGTTCCCGCCGCTCAACGTCATATACAGCCCGTCCCCTGGCCATGGGGAACTTTGATTGACAGATCACCCGTCCACCATGCAGCCTGTGTCCACCATGCACCATGCAGCCCCTGTCCACCATGCAGCTTGTGCCCACCATGCAGCCCATGCCCACCATGCAGCCCGTGTCCACCATGCAGCCCTTGTCCACCATGCAGCCCATGTCCACCATGCAGCCCGTGTACACCATGCAGCTTGTGCCCACAATGCAGCTTGTGCCTAACATGCAGCCCGTGTCCACCATGCAGCCCGTGCCCACCATGCAGCCGTGTCCACCATGCAGCTTGTGCCCGCCATGCAACCCATGTCCACCATGCAGCCCGTGTCCACCATGCAGCTTGTGCCCACCATGAAACTTGTGCCCACCGTGCAGCCCATGCCCACCATGCAGCCCGTGTCCACCATGCAGCTTGTGCCCACCATGCAGCTCGTGTCCACCATGCAGCCCGTGCCCACCATGCAGCTTGTGCCCACCATGCAGCCCGTGTCCACCATGCAGCTTGTGCCCACCATGCAGCCCGTGCCCACCATGCAGCCCGTGTCCACCATGCAGCCCGTGTCCATCATGCAGCTTGTGCCCACCATGCAGCCCGTGTCCACCATGCAGCCCGTGTCTACCATGCAGCTTGTGCCCACCATGCAGCTTGTGCCCACCTGTGCAGGGGAGGAGAGGAACAGGAGAGCCACCCCGGATGTTCACAGCGCAGCGAACACAGTGATAACGGCTTTCATTTTAATTTCTGTGTTCCCGCCGCTCAACGTCATATACAGCCCGTCCCCTGGCCATGGGGAACTTTGATTGACAGATCACCCGTCACCGGGATTGGATGTGTGATCTGTCTATCAAAGTCCCGGGACCAGGGGGTGGGGCTGTATATGACAGCGAGCGCTGGGGAACACAGAAATTAAAATGAAAGCTGTTATCACTGTGTTCCCCTCCACGATCTCTGGGAGAAGGACTCCCATTCCGCCTAGGCTCGGACCACCCCTCCCCCGCTCCAGGCAGTCCTCGCCCTCAAAATGCACTCGCAAAATGCGAGCAGGCAAGTGCAAATTTTGAGGGTTGATTATACCGTTTTTAGATGTATGCACATCACATGTGTGATTCGCATGAATTGCCTTTTTTGCCCTAGCACTGCACTTTTATTTAAACATTTTTCTTTGTGCCTGATATCTGGGTTATAGTGCTCAGCTGCTGGCTATTTTATGTACTAAGCGCGGATATCGCTTTACACTTGTTCTTAGGGTCATAGTCAGCATTTTTCTTCCTACAAACACGGCGAGTCGAGTTAATGCTAAAGAGCTCAATTTTGGTCTCATCTGACCACAGCACTTTCCCTCAATCCTTCTCTGAATCTTTTAGATGTTCATTGGCAAACTTTAGAGACCAAAATTGAGCTCCTTGGCATTAACTCGACTCGCCATGTTTGGAGGAAGAAAAATCTGACTATGATCCTAAGAACACCATCCCCACAGTCAAGCACGGAGGTGGAAACATTATGCTTTGGGGCTATTTCTCTGCTAAAAGTACAGGCCAACTTTGCCACGTTGGGGGGCCAATGGACGGGGCCATGTATTGTAAAATCTTGGATGAGAACTTTCTTCCCTCAGCCAGAACACTGAAGATGGGTCATGGATGGGTCTTCCAGCATAACAATTACCCAAAACATACCGCCAAGGCAACAAAAGAGTGGCTCAAGAAAAAGCACATTAAGGTCATGGAGTGGCCCAGACCTTAATCCTATAGAAAATTTATGGAGGGAGCTGAAATTTCAAGTTGCTAAGCAATAGCCAAGAAACCCTAAAGTGATACTAAAGTCTCATTTTTTTCTCTATAAAAATAATAAACACGCTATACTTACCTGCTCTGTGTAGTGCACAGAGTAGCCTGAATCCTCCTCTTTTTGGATCCCTTGTCAGCGCTCTTGGCCTCTCCCTCCTCTTGAGTGCCCCCACAGCAAGCAGCTTGCTATGGGGGCACCCGAGCTGCAGCTCTGTGTATCCATTCAGATACGGAGCCGCTGTTTGGCCCTGCCCCTCTCTCTTTGTCTAACTGACTTTGACAGCAGCGGGAGTCAATGGCGTGGCTGCTGTATCTCAGCCAATCAAGAGAGAGAGTCCCAGATGGCCGAGACAAAGGCTTTTTTATCTTAATGCATAGAAAGCATTAAGATAAAAAAAAAACTTCTGCCTTTATAACCACTTTAAGGATTTAGAGAAGATCTGTAAAGAAGAGTGGACCAAAATCCCTCCTGAGATGTGTGTAAACCTGGTCACCAACTTTAAGAAATGTCTTACCTCTGTGCTTGCCAACAAGGGTTGTTTCTCCACCAAGTACTAAGTCGTGTTTTGCTTGGGGATCAAATACTTATTTTACTCACTGAACTGCAATTCAGTTTATAACATTCGTATCATGTGTTTTTGTTTTTGTTTTTTTGAGTTTTTGGTTGATATTTTGTCTCGGTCATTTAAAATACACCTTAAGAAAGAAGTGGGCAAACTTACAAAATCTGCATCACTTGCAGTCATGGCTGACCTTTGCCAAAACGCAACTTGAAGATTCTGAGGCCACATGGAAAAAGGTGTTATGGTCAGCCAAGACTAAAACGGAATGATTTGGCCTCAACGTCAAACGATATGTCTGACAGAAATCCAATACAGCTCACCATCCAAATAACACAATTCCTACAGTAAAGGATGGAGGTGGTAATATTCTGTTATGTGGGTGTTTCTCTGCAGCAGGGACTGGAACACTTATCAGTATAGAAGAAAAAAACGAATGGGGCAAAATACCATCAAATTCTTGAGGAAAGTCTGCTGCCCTCTGCCAGAAAGTTATCAATGGATAGAAGGTTTACCTACCAACAAGACAATGACCCAAAGCACAGAGTGAAAATGACCACACAGTGGTTGAAGGAGAAAAAGATGAATGCCCTTGCATGGCCTAGTCAGAGCCCAGACTTAAACCCCATTGAAAATCTGTGGAATGACTTGAAGATCGCAGTCCACAATCAATCACCATCAAATTTACCTGAACTTGAGCTGTTCTACTAAGAAGAGTGTGCAAATATTGCAAAGTCTAGACGTGCAAAATTAGTAGAGACATATCCCAACAGACTAAAGGTTGTAATTAAAGCAAAAGGTGGTTTAACAAAATACTGACCCAAGGGGGGTGATCCTTTTTCCAACTCTGATTCTGTTTTTGATTTTTTTCCTGATATTTTGGTGTTATATCTTTCACTTGGATGTTATAGTTAAATAAATACAGCTGGATAAAACAAAAAATATTCCTGTCGTCTTCATTTTAGGCTGCAAAGAAACAAAATGTGATTGTTTTAAGGGGGGGGGGGGTTATTTTCTATCCCCACTGTATGCAGTATATACAGTATACTAAGATGTACCTCCATTTAGCAAACAAATGTTGCAGAGATGAAGTATGTTTACTTCCCTAATGCGCGCTCTTGAGAGCACGCATCGGGGAAGTTCTGTGCTGGCCGTATCCATCGGACACAGCCAGTCACAGATCGCTGTAAACGGCCACTGTGATTGGCGTGTCCAATGAGAAATGATCTCATATGTAAACATATGAGATCATCTCTCAGCGCCGCTCTCCCTCCTCACACAGACAGCGTGTGAGGAGGGAGAGATGAACGGCTGCAGCGGCGCCGTAAGTAAAGAAAAAAAATAAAAATAAAAATAAAGTGTGATCTATTCCCGCTGCCATCTGTCCCCAATGCCATCTGTCCCCGCTGCCACCTGTCCCCACTGCCACCTGTCCCCGCTGCCATCTGTCCCCACTGCCACCTGTCCCCACTGCCACCTGTCCCCAGTGCCATCTGTCCCCAGTACCACCTGTCCCCAGTACCACCTGTCCCCAGTGCCACCTGTCCCCAGTGCCACTTGTCCCCAGTGCCACTTGCCCCCAGTGCCATGTATAAGTGCCATCTGTCATCAGTGCCACGTCAGTGCCACGTGTCATCAGTGCTACGTCAGTGCCATCTGTCATTAGTGCCATATCAGTGCCACGTGTCATCAGTGCCACATATTAGTGCCATCTGTCATCAGTGCCACGTATCAGTGCCATCTGTCATCAGTGCCACCTGTCAGTGTCACGTGCCATCTGTTATCAGTGTCACGTGTCATCAATGCCACATATCAGTGCCATCTGTCATCAGTGTCACGTGTCATCAGTGCCACTTATCAGTGCCATCTGTCATCAGTGCCACGTATTAGTGCCATCTCTCATCAGTGCCACGTATTAGTACCACATGATATCAGTGCCACGTATAAGTGCCATCTGTCACCAGTGCCACATATTAGTGCCATCTGTCAGTGTCACGTGTCATCAGTGCCCCGTATTAGTGCCATCTGTCATCAGTGCCACATCAGTGTCACGTGTCATCAGTGCCACGTATCAGTGCCACCTGTCATCAGTGCCACGTCAGTGTCACGTGTCATTATCCTGGTGCTCCAGGGCCTTCAAAAGTGTAATAGGTAGTCAACAAGTTAGATGTGTAATTTATGCTCCTAGAACACGTGATGGCGCTCCCTGCATGTTGGGTCTCTCTAAGTGGCCAGGCTGTGGAAAAGTCCCACACATGTGGTATCGTAATACTCAGGAGGAGTAGCAGAATGTATTTTGGGGTGTCATTTGTGGTATACACATTCCATGTGAGAGAAATAACCTATTACAATGACAATTTTGTGGAAAAAAATAAAAAATAAAAAAATAATTCATTTTGCAAAGAATTGTGGGAAAAAAAATGACAACATCAAAAAGCTCACCATGCCTCTTACTAAATACCTTGGAATGTCTACTTTCAAAAAAGGGGTAATTTGGGGGGTATTTGTACTTTCCTGGCATGTTCGGGTCACAAGAAATGAGATAGGCCACCAGTGCATCAGGTGTGATCAATTTTGTATGATTCGCACCACAGTTTGTAGAGTCTGTAACTTTCACAAAGACCAAATAATATCCACTAATTTGGGTTATTTTTACCAAAGATATGTAGCAGTATAAATTGTGGCCAAAATTTATGAAGAAAAATTAATAATTTGCTAAATTTTATCACAGAAACAAAGAAAAATGCGTTTTTTTTTTCAAAATTTTCTGTCTTTTTTCAATTATAACACAAAAAATAAAAAACCCAGAGGTGATCAAATACCACCAAAAGAAAGCTCTATTTGTGGGGAAAAAAAGGACAAAAAATTAATTTGGGTACAGTATTGCATGACTGAGTAATTGTCATTCAAAGCGTGAGAGCACAGAAAGCTGAAAATTGGTCTGGGCAGGAAGGGTGTTTAAGTGCCCAGTAAGCAAGTGGTTAAAAGCAAAGTCACTGTAAAGGAAAAGTGGGTGTTTATATGTGGTTATTTGGCAGATTACACTATTTGTTTTCATGCGCAAAGTAACACGTAATTTATATGAACAAGAACACAACAGTTCTTCTGTAGAAATAACTGGGAAATGATGCAATAATTATGAAAGACTTTGACTTTTTATTTAAAGGAGAAGTATGGGATTGGTTAAATAACTAGTACATATTACATTAATCACATGTAGCGCTACCCCCAGTTAAGAGAGCCGCTGGTTTGTTTTGGGTCCCTGAGTACAGCTCCACCAACCCCCGGCTATTTGGCTCTACCCACTCTGGCACAGTTAGTAAAGGGGTACGTCCCTATGCACATAAAACTTAGCTTATACTCTAAGTGTAATTGGTATGAACTCACAAGCAGACTGCTGAAATAAGAATAACTGGCTTTACTTTGGCAGTAAGGAAAAAGAATAGCAACATGCATTTGAACATATATCTTACAATACTTTAGCAGGTCCCTGCAATATGCACTTTAAACATGTACACAGGTATGTATTCAACTAACAATGGGGAAACGGAGCGCCAAGCGTGGCGACCGTCTGCTATGCACCCCTGAGGTGCAATAAATCTATCTGCGCCTACCTAACGGACCAGGCCTGATCCCTAGTAATAGAGCTCAGTCCTTGTACTAGTACAGTGTTCTTCACCGGCAATAAATCTGTAGAGGTGGTGCACATGTAGCTTTAAATGGTGTCATTTGTAATCCACAAAAAGTAACATTGCTGCTCTGAGGTAAATTGCGCCTAGGCAGTTCAATAGGCACAAACTTGTGTGTCAATGCAGGATTGAGCCTACAGGCTCTCTCACCAATCCTTGGGGTACCGTCCTCCGATCCGGTCCCTCTAATGGCGGCTCTGGTCTCTTCAATGGCGGCGTCCGGTCTCCTCAGTCACAGCCCTGCACTCCGGTCATCAGCTCCGTCCGACCGACAGTAAGGGGAAGTCTCCGCTCCGCTGCTGTGGACTCTGAGGGGTGAGAGTCTCACTCCATCGGCTGCAAGGCCCAGGCTTCAGGCCTTCAGCTCCGGTCCGCACAGGTGTCTCTGCTGGCTGCAGTCTCCGCGTCACACGCTCTGTCAGCAGAGGCAGGCCAGTCCTGTCAGGCCTCAGAAGAGGAAGTGTCCCAAGAGGAAGAGGCGGTCTCCGCTCTTCCCTTTTATAATCTCCCCCAGCAGCCTCCCGGGCGGAAGTCAGCAGCCCTGGGGCCTGGGGAATCATGGGAGATGTAGTCTCTAAGCCTAAAAGGGGTAGAACCCCGCTACACACTCCCCCCACTTTAAATCTTTGGTCCCCAAAGATAGTGTTCAAACTACAAACTTTCTCGGGAACAACATTTTCACATAATTTGGACAGAGGAGCTTCCCACCAATTGGCATGAGATGGGGAGCTGTCCTGTCGACAGGTCACTTCAGTGTGTGCGACCTGTTTAACTGTGCCAGAGAGTGAGCTAGGGTTGCCCTCCACTAAATGGACAGCGGAAGGGTCAGGGCTCTCAGCACTTCTCCTTGCTGTGGTAACAGAGTCCTCTGAACTTTCTCCCATCTTGGGGTAAGTTAGCTTCTTGGGAGGCTTCACACTCCTGCGAGCTCTCTGTTCTCTTGGAACTTCTTCAGGAACACATTCTGGCAACATCTCTGGTTCTGGAACATCATCTTCTTGTTCTGGGTAGAGACCAGGGATGTCTTCCCAGCACTCAGGCACAACACTGAATGGCACAAACTCTGTGGCTTCTGGGTTCAATGTGTTATCTTCCACATCTTCAGTAGGTGGAAGATCTATGGCGGAATTTCCTGGAGTTGAGGAAGGCCATAGCCATTCAAGTTCTCCTCTTTCTTCTTCAGGTTGGGGGTCCTGTCCACCCCTAACTCGGGATGTCTGAGACCTAGTATTAGGCCTGGGGGTATCCAGAATGGAAACAGATTCAGGTACGTCTCTTGCTGGAGGCATTCTGACTGCTTCAGTGAGTGGGAGCAAATGATTCCTATGCCAGGTCTTCAAAGGCCCCAATCTTCCTTCTGGCTTCAACTTGTAGACAGGCAATCCTGGAAGTTTTCTACAGATGATATATGGCTCTGATCTCCATCTATCAGCAATCTTGTGTTTCCCAGGGATCCCTAGATTCCGTAACAGTACACGGTCCCCAGGCTGTAGGTCCTGTACTCGGACTTTCAGGTCAAAGTTCCTCTTATTTCGGGCCCCCCCTCTGGTCAGAGGCCGCTTGAGCTTTCTCATAAGCTATCTTCAGACTGCGCCTCAGTCTGTCCACATATCCTTTGTGGGAGGCAGCTGAGGCATGGTCCAAAGAAATTCCAAAGGCCAAATCCACTGGCAATCTTGCTTCTCTCCCAAACATAAGTCGGTAAGGGGAAAAACCTGTCACATCACTTGTGGTGCAATTGTAGGCATGCACTAGAGCTGAAATGTGTTGGCTCCAGTGTTGCTTCTTCTCGGTCTCTAAAGTTCCCAACATGTTCAATAGGGTCCTGTTGAACCTTTCAGGCTGGGCATCACCTTGAGGGTGATATGGTGTGGTCCTAGTCTTCTCTACTCCCAGAGAATCTAGTAGCTTCCTGATCAGGCGACTCTCAAAGTCCCTTCCTTGGTCTGAATGGATTCTCTGTGGCAGTCCATAGTGAACAAAGTACTTCTCCAAAAGTACCTTGGCTACTGTAGAGGCCTTCTGGTCCTTGGTTGGGAAAGCCTGAGCATAACGGTGAAATGGTCGGTTACCACCAGAACATTTCCCAATCCACTCAAATCGGGTTCAAGGCAGAGAAAATCAATGCATACCAGATCCATTGGGCCTTGACTCTGTAGGTGGCCCATTGGGGCAGCTTGATGGGGTAAAGTCTTCCTCTGAATGCATCTTGCACAGGAATGGCAATACTCCTCCACTTCGGCCCTCATGCAGGGCCAGTAAAACCGGTCTCTGACAAGTTGGAAGGTTCTCTCTGCTCCCAAGTGACCATGCTGGTCATGTAAGGCAATCAGCACAGTCTCTCGATGCTTTTCCGGGAGAAACAACTGCCACTTGTCTTCTGGTCCATCAGAGGGGCCCCTTCGGTAGACTACCCCCTGATGCACCTGTAGCTTGTCCAACTCTCTTCTCAGTAAGCGAGCTTCTTTGGAAGGGTGAAGGCGAAGTCCCTCTGGACTCTGGTCTTCCAGGGCTTCCAGGACCAATCTCCCCATGGGGTCTTCCAATTGGTCACACCTTAACTCTTTCTTGGACAGCTTCGGCAGACACTCTTCTGCCAGTTGAGTTACCCCACAGTAACACTTTGGGACTCCCACTGTGGTAACTCCTATTTCTTCAGCCCTGGATCCTCCTCTGGCTTGGAGTTCAGCCCCTTGACAAAGGGCTCGCACTCCATCTGGTGCCACTTGGGTCCAGTCTTCCCAGTCATCGACCATGACATGGGATCTTCGGGACAGGGCATCTGCATCCCTATTTCCAGCCCCTGGTCTGTACTTGAGGCTGAAATTGAATCCAGACAACGCCGCCAACCATCTGTGTCCAGTTGCATCCAGCTTGGCGGTGGTGAATAGATAGGTCAAGGGGTTGTTATCTGTCTTTACAGTAAACTCGGCCCCATACAAGTAGTCTCTCAACTTGTCAACAACTGCCCACTTGAGGGCTAAGAACTCCAACTTGTGGGTGGGATAGTTCTTCTCGGAGGGGGTCAGGCTCCGGCTCACATAAGCCACTGGTCGTAGCTGGTCTTCATGCTCCTGGTAGAGTACTCCACCTAGGCCCTCATGGCTGGCATCAACATGTAGCTCATATGGTCTAGTGGGATCAGCGTAGGCCAAAACTGGGGCTGTGGTGAGACTTCTCTTCAAGGTTCTGAAAGCCTCTTCACACCTTGAGTTCCACTGGTCTTGGACCGTCTCACTGGACCTCCTAGGCCCCATTCCATCTTCCTCTCCTTCTGTCTTCAGCAGCTCGTTGAGGGGTTTGGCAATGCGGGCAAATCCATCCACAAACCTGCGGTAGTAGGAGCAGAACCCCAAGAAAGACCGAAGTTCTGTAACTGTTGTGGGCCTTGGCCACGAAGTAACTGCCTCCAGCTTCTCAGGGTCTGTAGACACTCCCTTTTCAGACACTATGTGTCCCAGATAGTTCACAGAAGACTGATAGAACCGACACTTCTCTGGAGAAAGTTTAAGTCCCTCTTCACTGAGCCTCTTCAGTACTTTCTCCAGCCTGGCTTCATGTTCTTCCAAAGTCTTTCCAAAGACAATGACATCGTCCAGATACACAAGGACTTCTATGAGGTTCATGTCTCCAACAGTCCTTTCCATTAGGCGTTGAAACGTAGCAGGAGCTCCAGATAGGCCCTGGGGCATCCTGTTGAACTCAAAGAATCCCACTGGGGTTATGAAGGCAGTCTTTTCTCTGTCTTCTGGATGCATGGGGATTTGGTAATACCCACTCTTGAGGTCCATCACACTGAACCACTTAGCTCCAGATAAACTCTGCAAGGCATCTTCTATCTTTGGCGTGGTGTACTGGTCAGGAATGGTCCTCCTGTTGAGAGTTCTGTAGTCAATGCAGAGCCTCAATGACCCATTCTTCTTTCTGACTACCACAATTGGGGAGGCGTAGGGGCTTCTGGACTCCCTAATCACTCCCGTCTTCTTCAGTTCCGCAAGCTGCTCCCTCAGATCCTCCAGATCTGCTAGCGGGACTCGCCTCACTCTCTCTCTGAATGGCTTGTCCTCTTGCATGCGGATTCGATGGGTGGCACTCCTCGCACACCCCACATCAAACTCATCTTTGGAGAAAATCTTCTCCCATCTGGTCAGCTGGGCCTTGGCTCTCTCTTTCCAAGCTCCAGGTAGGTTAGGGTTTTCTATGGAGAGTTTCTTCCAAACATCTTCTCCTTCACCCGCCCCCTTCACTTCTGACCAGCCAACTGGGACAGCAGGACTCACCTGTCCCAGAAGCATCCTGGCAGGGATCTCCACGGGCTGCTCCGTGGGGTTCCTCACACTGACAGGGACTCTTCCTTTAGCCTTCTTCAGGTCCTTCAGTGAAATTACTTCTGGTATCACTTCCAGACCTGAGTGACCCTCCATTGGGTCAGGTTCCAGCATCACAAAGGGGCCAGGCTGCTCCCAAGTGAGTTTCACCGTGGCTCTCATGCAGGTCACCTCTCCAGGCTGTAACACTGCTCCTTCTTTTCCAAGCCTCCATACCCTTCCTATCCCCTCACTTGGGGTCTTCTGCTCTAGGACCAACCGCTGATAGGCTGCCTTCAGCATGGGATGGATCTTGGGAGTTGAAAGACTCTCTTTCTTCACCAGGGGGTCAGAAGCCTTCTGACTAGGTCCGTGTTCGTCCCTATAATCAGGGAAGTCTTGCTGGTTCCTGGTGGGCGGGGACACACCACTGCTAAGGTGTCGAACACTTCAGACTTCCCAGCTACGGATGGGTCAAACGTCAATCTGATGGGTAAGTATCCATCATAGGGGAAACTCTGAGTTCCCAATCCCCTTATCTCCAACTCTTCTATCTTCTGTATAGGCAGATGACTCAGGTATCTGTCATAGAAGTCCCTGTACAACAGGGTCACTTGTGCTCCAGTGTCCAGGAGGGCCTTCGTGTACACTCCTTCCACCTGGATGGGTACAGTAGGGGATGGACCAACTAGCTCCTCTGGGTAGGGCCTAGTTGATGCTGTCCTCTTCTTTGGACTCTTTGCTTTACCAGCACTTGATTTGCACTTGCTCCTTTCTTGAGCCTGATATGCATTGATTTTCTCCCTCTTCGTGGGAGTGTGAACCCGTTGAGGGACATTGTTATCTCTCACTTGTGAGGGCTCTTGCTTTGGGGTGCTGTGTCTCTTCAGAGGGGTCTTGCCCCCTTTCTCTGGAGTGCACCTTGGTTGAGGATCCCTGGGCCCCTTCTGAGGGGTTTGGTCTCCTCGCTTTCTCTTCTTGTTGTGCTTCTTGGAGCTCACTGAAGGTGATGGGCACCCGGTTGACTCCTTCACCGGGGCCCTTTGGCGTTTCCCGCCGGCTGGCGGCTTTCTGCCTTCTTCTTCTTGAGACTGGCACATACAGCTGCAATATGACCAATTCCTCCACAATTAAAGCAAACCATCTCACTGTGGTCAAGAGGGGATGCTGGTGCTGGGACAGCTGGAAACAATTCCCTCCTGCTTGTTTCCTTCTTGGGACTGGGCGTCTCTTTCGCCACTAGAGACGTCAGTATCTCCATCATCTGGGACATCTGCAACTTCAGGGCATCTACCTCTGTGTCTCTTTCAGGGGTTAAGGCCGACCTGACCGTGGCCACTGTAGACTTTGTAGACCCCATCACCTGCTTCTCCCTTTTCTCTTCCAACATGGCCTCTTCTTCTCTGACCATTCGGATGAGGTCAGGGTAGTCCAGGCTCTTCCCATCCTGCCGGGTGCGTAGAATTAGTGCGACAGGGTCCAAGGGTTGGGCTCCCCTCATCACCTGCTGGGCACGGGCTTCATCTACCTTCCCTGGATCTATCCCCTTCTTCAGGATAATCCTATGCAGGATCTTGTCTATGCGTCCCATGTACTCTGACAGCTTCTCCCCTGTCTTCTGGTAACAGTGTCCCAGTTGATAGGTAAGTTCTGTGACTTTTTCTGTCCCACCAAACACACCTTCCAGGATGTCTATGTAGTCCTGGGCAGTGCAATCCTTTTTGCTTGTCTTCAGATTGCGTATGGCCTCTAAGGCAGGTCCTTTTAGGCTTTCAACAATCCTTTGCTTCTTTCGGCCCTCTGAGACCTCCCATTCTTCTAGGGCCTGCGTGGCACCATCTAACCACTCTTCAAATCCCTCTTCTCCCGAGGGTACAGGTGTCCTCCCTGAAAACATCCGGAGTTTCCTGTATCCCGACATTGGGTAATCCCCGGGGTCTCTTCTGCACTGGGTTACAATTTCCCCTAGAACAGCACACAGTTCTGCACTAAGAGTAGTGTGTGTGGGTGCGGGACTTTCCGCGCCCTTCTGCTCCTCCTTCTTTGGGGATAGAATGGCTTTCATAGGAGAGTAGTCTCCCTTCCGCGGCAGCGCATGCAGCAATTGGTAGTGCTGACCATTTGGTGCCTGTATGCTCTGGCTCCTGAACTGCTCTGGAGTCTCTTCCTTCCACTCTATTAAGGCGTATGTGTACCCAGCATCATTTCTCATGTCCATTATCCATGACTTCTGGCATGGGGATAATGACATTATGAGCTGCTTCACTGCCTCTCTCTGCCACATCCCTGGCAGTTCAATAACTGCTGCTGCGGCTGGGTCAGCGGCCCATGTTGCGGACCACCGTCCCACTTCTATCGGGTCCATGCCGGCACCTTCTGGCGGCTTTTCCCGCTGACTCAGGATCCCGGATTACGAGCCCCCACGTGTAGCGCTACCCCCAGTTAAGAGAGCCGCTGGTTTGTTTTGGGTCCCTGAGTACAGCTCCACCAACCCCCGGCTATTTGGCTCTACCCACTCTGGCACAGTTAGTAAAGGGGTACGTCCCTATGCACATAAAACTTAGCTTATACTCTAAGTGTAATTGGTATGAACTCACAAGCAGACTGCTGAAATAAGAATAACTGGCTTTACTTTGGCAGTAAGGAAAAAGAATAGCAACATGCATTTGAACATATATCTTACAATACTTTAGCAGGTCCCTGCAATATGCACTTTAAACATGTACACAGGTATGTATTCAACTAACAATGGGGAAACGGAGCGCCAAGCGTGCGACCGTCTGCTATGCACCCCTGAGGTGCAATAAATCTATCTGCGCCTACCTAACGGACCAGGCCTGATCCCTAGTAATAGAGCTCAGTCCTTGTACTAGTACAGTGTTCTTCACCGGCAATAAATCTGTAGAGGTGGTGCACATGTAGCTTTAAATGGTGTCATTTGTAATCCACAAAAAGTAACATTGCTGCTCTGAGGTAAATTGCGCCTAGGCAGTTCAATAGGCACAAACTTGTGTGTCAATGCAGGATTGAGCCTACAGGCTCTCTCACCAATCCTTGGGGTACCGTCCTCCGATCCGGTCCCTCTAATGGC
>CM053027.1:312072024-312119464 GCA_028564925.1 Lithobates sylvaticus | reverse complement strand
TCAGATGATGAATTGAACAGTGCTCCATGATATGTTCAAAGCTAGGGATATTTTTTTATAATCTAACCCTGTGTTAAACTTCTAAACAACTTTATCTCTGACCCATCTGGTGTGTTCCTTGGGCTTCATGATGCTGTTTGTTCACTAACGTTCTCTAACAAACCTCTGAGGGCTTCACAGAACAGCTGTATTTATACTGAGATTAAATTACACATAGGGATGGGCTGAACTTTCTCTGTTTGGACGTTCAACAAACAGCAGAACAAACGGGTCATTTGACTGTTTGTTCGCCTCCCACCCCGAACCGACCACAATGCATTGCAGGGCTGAACAGTGCATTGCAAGCCCTGATTGGCTGAAGCAGTGAAAGCTTCAGCCATTCAGGGCACATAGCACTGTCAGAGTCATGATTGGACACTGTCATCATGACTTTATCCAATCATGGCTCATTCCCGCCCCAAAGTGTAAAAGTATTCTTTCAATGGCAACCATTTTCAGTGTGATTTTGGCGTGGAGAGAGCTAGAACAGGGCTCTGTTCAGTGCTATTAGTTAGTGTGCTATACTGTGCTATTTTGCTTCAATTGTCAGTGTAGAATATTAGTTCAGTCTAGAGATAGTGTAAGTGTAGTAAGGAGGACCATCATTCAGGTTTGCATAGTGTGCAGCTAGAGTAGGGACAGCGCAGATAGTTTCAGTGTAATGTAGTGAGACTGTGTCAATAATCTTTACATTAGTGTATAGCTAGAGTAGGAACAGTTCAGATAGCGTCAGTGTAGTGATGGTTGAACACCGTCTATTTGATTGCGTTACTGCCAGTTTAGCGTAATTTACTTCTGTGTGCATTACTGCCAGTTTAACCCCATATCGTTTTGTGCGTTACTGCCAGTTTATAGCCATTTACTTCTGTGTGCGTTACTGACAGTTTAACACCATTTACTTCTGTGTGCGTTACTGCTAGTTTAACGCCATATAGTTTTGTGTGCGCTATTGCCAGTTTAACACCATATAGTTCTGTGTGCGCTACTGCCAGTTTAATAGCATTTACTTCTGTGTGAGTTACTTCCAGTTTAATGCCATATAGTTTTGTGTGCGTTACTGTCAGTTTAACGCCATATAGTTTTGCGTGCGTTACTGCCAGTTTAATGCCATATAGTTCTGTGTGCGTTACTGCCAATTTAACGCCATTTACTTCTGTGTGCGTTACTGCCAGTTTAACGCCATATAGTTTTGTGTGCGTTACTGCCAGTTTAACGCCATATAGTTTTCTTGCGTTACTGCCAGTTTAACGCCATTAACTTCTGTGTGTGTTACTGCCAGTTTAACACCATATCGGTTTGCGTGCGTTACTGCCAGTTTAACCACTTGCTAACCGCCTCACGCCGATATACTGCGGTAGAAGGGCACGTACAGGCAGAATCACGTACCTGTACGCTCCCCTTTAAGAGGCGGTCAGTGGGCGCCCGCGGGAAGCTCCATGAGTCGGGTTGCGGGATACCCGCAATCGCCTCACGGGGAGGAAGAACGGGGAGATGCTAATGTAAACAAGCATCTCCCCGTTCTGCCTAGTGACAGTGCCACTGATCTCTGCTCCCTGTGATCGGAGCAGAGATCAGTGACATGTCACACGCAGCCACGCTCCCCACAGTTAGAAACACGCCCCTAGGACACACTTAACCCCTACACTGCCACCTAGTGGTTAACCCCTTCACTGCCAGTGTCATTTGCACAGGAATCAGTGCATTCGTATAGCACTGATTGCTGTATAAATGAGAATGGTCCCAAAAATGTGTCAAAAATGTCCGATGTGTCTGCCATAATGTCGCAGTCACGATAAAAATCGATGCTCGCCGCCATTTAAAAAATTTTTTTTTTTTTAATAAAAATGCCATAAAACTATCCCCTATTTTGTAAACGCTATAATTTTTGCGCAAACCAATCAATAATTGCTTATTGCGATTTTTTTTTACCAAAAATATGTAGAAGAATAAGTATCGGCCTAAACTGAGGAAAAAAATATTTTTTTTTATATAATTTTGGGGGATATTTATTATAGCAAAAAGTAAAAAATAATGCGTTTTTTTTCAAAATTGTCGCTCTTTTTTGTTTATAGCGCAAAAAATAAAAACCGCAGAGGTGATCAAATACCACCAAAAGAAAGCTCTATTTGTGGGAAAAAAAGGACGTCAGTTTTGTTTGGGAGCCACGTCGCACGACCGCGCAATTGTCAGTTAAAGAGACACAGTGCCGAATTGCAAAAAGTGCTCTGATCAGGAAGGGGGGAAATTCTTCCGGGGGCTGAAGTGGTTAACGCCATATAGTTCTGTGCGTCACTGTACGTTTGGAGCATTATATTGCAGTATATTATAGTGTATCCGTGGAGTGTGTCTGTGTAACGTGAGTACTCAAAATAAAGTGCACCAAACACCACTTTACATTGATTAAAGTGCATCTACGTACAGATTTCCACTTATTCTTTACATTTGTATATAAGCACCGCTGCCTCCCTCCCAGTAATGTCTGGGAACACAAGGATAGCCAGACGTTCCCTTGGCACTGTAAAGGGGGCCAGCAACAAATGTGTCCACATGCAAAGGTGGACGTGGTGGTCAGTCCTCAGGCAGGGCATCATTCACTCTGTTTAGGAGTTTGCCACAGCATGGAGAGGAGGTGGTGGACTGGCTTACTAAACCTTCCTCATCCTCTGTCACGCAAGCAGAGACAAGTGCGCAGTCCCCTGCAGTTGCCAGAGTGGATAAACCTGCCTCCTTGTCCGCATCTATTCCTGCCATAGCCCCAACATCAGCCATGGAGGAGTCAGCTAGGAGTTATTTGACCACAGCGTAAGCCACTTGCTCCTTGATGATGCCCACCAAACACCACTTTACATTGATTAAAGTGCATCTACGTACAGATTTCCACTTATTTTTTACATTTGCTTATAAGCAGACGTTCCCTTGGCACTGTAAGGGGGCCAGCAACAAATGTGTCCACAGGCAAAGGTGGACATGGTGGTCAGTCCTCAGGCAGGGCATAATTTCCTCTGTTTAGTGAGTTTGCCCATGCTATCCAGCCACAGAATGCAGAGGAGGTGGTAGACTGGCTTACTAAACCTTCCTAATCCTCCTCATTCTATGTTGTGCAAGCAGAGTCAAGTGTGCAGTCACCTGCAGTTGCCAGGGTGGATAAACCTGCCTCCTTGTCCACAAAGAGTAATTTTTATGCACCTGTTTGACAGGTGCATATAATTGCAATTTTTTACAGCAAGGCCACTGACACCCAAAAAACTATTTTTACGCACCCGTTACTTCTATCCAAAGTCAAAAAGACACCAGAATGTATTCAGAAAATCTCTAATCTTGTTCCCAGTGCACTACATTGTGGCCTTGTCATGCACACTGGCTCCCCAGCTGTTGCTGAGCAAAATAAAGGCAGCTTGCAGGGAAAATTTCATTTTTTTGGTTTTATGCAATAAAACAAATGCAATTATTGATTCAGCAGATTCTAGACATGGTACAGATCTGCCACTTTACAGGTAGACCAAGGGGACCCCCCAGACACTATATTGGGAGGAATTTTTCACTTTTATGCTTTCACTTTAAAAATCACTGCTCATTTAAAAATAAAAATTTTCGCAAGCTTTTTTTTTATTGATACATGTCCCCCCAGGGCAGGACCCGGACCCCTATAACCATGTATGCCCAATTACATATAAGCCTTCAAAATGGGCACTGTTGATTTTTGACGTTCAGGTCCCAATGACTTTAATGAGGTTCGTTATTCGGGTCTGAAATTTTGCGGTGTTCGAAGGTTCTGGTGCGAACCGAACAGGGGTCAGTTCGGCCCATCCCTAACAATACACACAGATGGATTTACTAGTTAGGTGACTTCTGAAGGCAATTGATTCCACTGGATTTTAGTTAGGGGTATCAGAGTAAAGGGGGCTGAATTCAAATGCACACCACACTTTTCAGATATTTTTTTCAGTACACAGAAGCATAATTTGTTCCAGAAGAATGCTTGTAATCCAAAGCACTCATATATCAAAGCGAGTTTCCCCATAGAAAATAATGGAAACTCCACAGCCACTGCTTGTCTATGCAGTACCGCATTTAGCCAGAGGTGCGGGGCACCGGTGACGCTCGGAGATATTTGGAAACACTCCGTTCCCGAGTGTCTCCGAGCATCTCCGAGTGTCTCCAAGCGTCTGAGTGTCTCCGGCACCCCGCCCCTCTGGTCACATGCGGTACTGCATAGACAAGAAGTGGCTGTGGAACGGATTATCTGCATTTCCATTATTTCCTATGGGGAAACTTGCTTTGATATATGAGTGCTTTGGATTACAAGCATTCTTCTGGAACAAATTATACTCGTAATCCAAGGCATTACTGTAGTTGCATTTCCATGTTCTGTGTACTATGGGAGACCAGATATAGTGAATGCAGGCTCCTGGGTTTAGTAACATTTTAAGCCCTCAGTGTTTTTTAGCTTAACACATTCAGCATAATAATATAAACATTCCCCAGTAAACTCTTTGTTACAACTCCTACCCCAGCACTTGCTGCTTACAGCTTTCAAAGCTGCTGGCTCCTGCTCTTTCAGTGCTGCTTCCCTTAATATCTGGTCTTCACAGAAAAGAGATAACAGTCGACAGTGCCAGTCTATTAGCTTGGAGAAAGTAAGGGGGAAGCAGTGGAATGAGCAGGGGAGTGCCTTGTAATCCTAGGCTACACTGCTGTGTGTTCTAGTCTCTGCATGCAAGGGTGGCTCCATTGGATGCTGCAAGTGAAAGGAGCCACTGAAACAGGAAACCTGGGGCAGTGTTCATGGCACTATCTTAAACTGGAACACAAGGATAAAGAAGCTACATATTCAGAAAGTGATTAAATAAGCTACCAAAAGTGCTTAAAAGCCAACTCCTATTAATCTAAACGATCCTTAAGTTTGTAAAATTATTTAGTGAAGAATCCCACAGATTTACTTCCTTGAATTCTGTAACACACATTTATTATGCTCTGTGTATTTATTTCACAGAGCCTGCTGTCTCCCAACTACAGACCATGGGATATGTAGTTCTTAGAAGTTCTTAGAAATCAAATGTAAACCAAAGGAATGAGCAGAGGAGATGCTGCAAAGCATGGAGGAATTTCAGGAAGTTGTGGAACAGGCAGATTGTTTTTTTTTTTCAAGTAAGATTATAATTGTCAAATATAACTATTGTTTGTATTATTATTACAATGCTGATGTTATAAAATGAAAGAGAATACAGTAACCAGAGAACTCCCTTAAGACATCCACACTGTGAACATTTTATACATAGACCCCCTTAAGCCCCATACACACGGTCGGACAATCCGCGGACCAGGTCGGTCGGATCCTGTCCGTCATACTTTGTCTGATGTTGGTTTTGCGTACACACGGTCGGACAAAGTTGTCGGAAAATCCGATCATTCTGAACGTGGTGACGTTTGTTGCCTACGACGGGACTACGTAGAGGCTAGTAGCCAATAGCTTTGGTCTTGTAATGTGATCTGAGCATGCGTAGCACTTTGTCCGTCGGAATTCGCTACACACGATCGGATTTGGTGTGATCGGACTTTGTTGTCAAAAAATCTATCCAGCAGGAGATAGGACTTTGTCAGTTGGACAATCCGACGTACACTGTCCGATGGTGCCTACACACGGTCGGATTTTCCGACAACATTGTCAGATAGGACAGAATCCATGGGAAAATCCGACCGTGTGTATGGGGCTTTAGTGTGATTCATAATGGTAGCAGTACATTATATGTAAAAAAAAAAAAAAATCTATATTGCCTAAATAATCTTGGCATTTATGCCCTTCACTCTCAGTCAAATGGAATGCATGTTTTATTAATTTGTAGAAAAGCTTAGCTTTTTATTGTTGATATTTTAGATTCTGTGCATAGTGTTATCATCTATTCATTATAAAAAAAAAAAAAGAAAACTTTCATTACAATATACTGTATATTATAGTATGAACACATATTATAAACTACAAGGCAATGACCATTAGTAAACTTACCTTGTCTACCATTATTGTTGCCAGATCTGGAAGACCTCGGACCACTTTAGCTCGATCTGTAAGTATCATAAACACACAGATTACCAGAGCAGAACTCACCATTCTTTTACAGCAGGCGTGGGCAACCTGGGGCCCTCCAGCTGTTGCAGAACTACAAGTCCCACTATGCCTCTGGGAGTAATTGTAACTGCCAGCCTTGCAATGCCTCATGGGAAATGTAGTTACACAACAGCCGGATGGCCCTGGGTTGCCTACCCCTGTTCTACAGTGATCAGAATCCTACATGTACTCATGTGGTGGGCCTGGGTGATAGGCAGTGGAAACGGGGCACAGTGACATCACTTCTATTCTCTATGATATTCAACAGTGAGATTTGTGGCGTATGTTGTCTGCACGAGTAGTCTACACCAGTGTTTCTACGTCAAGCAATAATTCGCTCACTGAGGATTATTGCACTTTATTTCTGAACTGTAAAGCCATGGTTTTAGCTGTAACAACAAAGTGGTTGATTTTTATTGTTTTACACAAATTGAGGCACTTGGAGTGAGGAAAGTATCTTTGTTGCTTTGAACCAGGGTGATACTGTGGGCCCAGCCTATCCTGATTTCAGCATAGCATTTGGTAATGATCTCAGAAAAAGTTGCACAACTATGGGTTGCAGGAAAGAAAATCACCCGATTTCCGCCATCAACACAGTGTTGATGGGGGAATCCCTCCCACAGCTCTTTTGCTTTCTGCCAGCAGGAGGGCACGGGGAGCCTTCCATGCTGACAGAACACTATTACTGCTAGCTGCTATAGTCGCTGGCAGTAGTCACATGCAAAAAAACAGACAGGCTGGTTGTACTGAAGTCTATTGATGGATCGACTTCAGTACAACCAGTCTGCCCACAGATGGATCGAATCTCGGCTGGTCCTTTCTGAACCAGCCAAGATTCGATCCATCTATGCCCAGCTTTAAACTTTGGTTGGTTCAGTTGGCTAAAGTATAGATACCAGAGTGTGGTTGTAAATGGGGTTCATTCAGAATACAGACCAGTCACTAGTGTTGTACCACAAGGCTCTGTACTAGGTCCTGTTCTATTTAATCTGTTTGTAAGTGCTGTAGCTAAAGGATTGGTGGGTAAGGTATGTATTTTTGCTGAGGACACAAATGATTGCAATTTGGTTGATATTCTAAGTGGTGTTTGTAACATGGAACATGATTTGGCATTGTAGGAATATTGGTAAAATGGTCAAATGAGGTGAGAAAACTGCAGTGCAAAAAATAATCCTCAGAGTACTATAAGTAGGGGACGTAAATATGCTTGGGACAAAAGATCTGCACTCAGACAACAAGGTTAAAAAAAAGGGGGGGGGGGCAGACCCGATGTACCCCTTGGTCCTTTTCTGCTGTCACTTACCATTATGGTCATTGTGTAATACAGTAATGTAGTAATACACTTCTTTTTTTTTTTTTCTACTACAATTGCACATGTATGTTGGAGGGACTAATTTATATCAAATGTTTATTTTTACTTACTTTTTTCTATTATTGCTTCTTCCCTAGAAAACAAAATAAAATGTTCATGTTTTACAAGCTGATACATAGAATGAATAGCATACATTTTTACATAAACATTTTATTAAAAACAAAATGTTCTAGCTTCTACTTGACAAAAGCTCTCTCATGCAGTTCTTATATGTACAGTATCTCATAAAAGTGAGTACACCCCTCACATTTTTGTAAATATTTTACTTTAATGAACCAGGTTTAACTATATATTGTATATACTTACTTGCATTTCTGTTGTTGTGCCAATAAATCATCAAATACTAAAAAAAGACAAGTATATTAAAAAAAAATATGACACACTTATAAATGTAATTTTTCACTTTAATAACAGTAAAACATTATTGCATTTTTCTAAGACGATGGCTAAATTTGAAATATATCATGTGAAAAAGTACAGGCAAACATTGGATCTTGATTCATACAGTGCTTACAGATAAAGGTGATATACCGTATTTATCGGCGTATAACACGCACCGGCGTATAACACGCACCCCAAGTTTAGGAGGGCATTTTAAGGAAAAAAAGTTTTAGGAGGGAAGTTTAGGGAAAAAAAAAAACTTACATTTAAGCGTCATTTGCAGCTTGCCCAGCGTCATTTGCAGCTTGCCCAGCATCGTTTGCAGCCTTGCCCAGCGTCATTGCAGCCTTGCCCAGCATCATTGCAGCCTTGCCCAGCGTCATTGCAGCCATGCCCAGCATCATTGCAGCCTTGCCCAGCGTCATTGCAGCCTTGCCCAGCGTCATTGCAGCCATGCCCAGCATCATTGCAGCCTTGCCCAGCATCATTGCAGCCTTGCCCAGGGTCATTGCAGCCATGCCCAGCGTCATTGCAGCCATGCCCAGCATCATTGCAGCCTTGCCCAGGGTCATTGCAGCCATGCCCAGCGTCATTGTACCTTGCCAGCGTCATTTGAAGTCCAGTCCGGGTTTAAATTTCCCGCCGCCGAGACTCTGTCGCGCGCGCCGCCGAAAAAGACCGAGGCGCGGCCGAAAAAGACCGAAGCGGCCCCGGGAAAGGCCGAGCCGACTGTTCAGCTCCGCTCGCGGTCCCGCCTCCCTGCTGTTTCCGGAGCGAGCGCAGGGAGGCGGGACTACGAACAGAGCCGAACAGTCTGCTCGGTCTATTCCGGCGCGGCTTCAGGTTTTTTCGTCCGCAATTCGGTCTTTTTCGGCAGCGCTCGCTATTTTTCAGCGGCGCTTGCCATTTTTTACATTTTTGAAATTTTTTTGGGGTATCGGCGTATAACACGCACCCACGACTTTCCCCCGATTTTTAGGGGGAAAAAGTGCGTGTTATACGCCGATAAATACGGTACTTGAACAAATGAAACATTAAACTGACATGGTGGGGGAGACTTACTAAAACTGGTGAACACAAAATCTGATGCAGCTCTGCATGGTAGCCAATCAGCTTCCAGGTTTTAACCCTGGTACACATTGATGCTAGTTTGAAATCGTGCTACTTCATTGGAACCTGAAATTGCGCTTTGTAAGACATCTGTGCGGCTTCATGCACATGAGTCTATTGAAGTCGCACCTGAAATCTGCAAAAATAGTCGGAGTCGCACCGATTGGAACGATGCTATTGCTGGCAATAGGCTGCGACTAGCATGACAAATCGCTCCAATGTGAACCAGGGCTTATTGTCAATGTTTTATTGAACAAGCTGAAGCTGATTGGTTACTAGGCACAGCTGAACCGAATTCTGTGTGCGTCAGTTTTACAAAATCCCTCAATAAATTCATTTTCATGATCTAAACTAAACAAAAATTAAGATTTGTCATGTGGAAAAAGAAAGTATACCCCATACACTTACCACCACATTACATCCATAAAAACTGGAATCTGGTGTTCCAGATTAGGTGTCAATGACTAGAAAATTCTTAGGGAGTATGCAAGTGGAACTTGTCTCATTTAAACCGCAGATATCTAGGGTGTGGTGTTCTCTTTGCTATTGACATATGTAATGTCATCATGCCAAGATCAACAGAGCTCTCTAAGGCCCTCAGAAAGTAAGTTTGCATGCCTACGAGTCTGGCAACGAATTGCCAAATGATTTGAAATCAAAAATTTCACTATGGGAAAAATAATCTACAAGTGGCGTAGACTTCAAATAACTTCTAATTTCTCCAGGAGTGGTCAGCCCATAAAATTCAACCCAAGAGCTGGTCGTTTGATGCTAAAAGAAGTCTCCAAGAACCCCAAAATTTCATCACTGGCTGTTTAGGTACCTTAGGATAGTCTTTATGACTTGACTTTTACATACAGAAAATATATTTAAATGTTAATTGTTATTGTTAACCTGAGCTAATGAGAGCTTGAAAGTGAAATACTGCATAATACGTTATGCTTTTGTGAATTGATGCTAATATGCACAACACATGGTTAAAATATTGGAGCTTACCAGTCCTTGGATGGTAAGCCTTCAGGCCTTTTCTCTTTATTTTGACCTAGTGATACTGAGAATATCCCTCACTCACTCCACTATATCTATGGAGGTTTGACTACATTCTTTTGGGGGGTAGGACATTATTAGTTTACAGGAGAAATTTTGATACTTGCTATAATGTTTCTGAAAAAAGAAAACAAATTGAGCCACCCCCATCTGACTGGTAAGTTGCGATATATGAAATGTTAGTTTTTAGGTTTAGATATGGTTTAGGTACCATTGTGAATGTCTACATCTTCCTTTTGGACAGTTACAACTTAAACATTTAGGAGGTAAATTAGCTGATATTACCTTTACCACTCAAGTCAAACGTTCGCTTATGAATGTCCTTGCCATCAGACAGTTCCAGCATGTACAAGCCCCGATCTGAATCCGTAGGATTTTTAATGTGCAGCCAAACCTGTTCCATTGTGCTTCCTGATTTAAGCCGATCTGTACTGCTTAATTTCTTATCTCTGTATGCAATAAATAATGACATAATATTTCTTTAAATGTTAATAAACTGAATGTTTTTCTTCAAATTATATAATGGTATTTTTGTAATACATAATCAAAACCATCCAAACTATGAAAGATATTCATAAATCAATCATCATGACACCTGAGTGAGAAGCTTCTGACTGCAACACTCCTCTTGGAACTCCAGCTCCCAGGAAGCATGCTAGTTTCTGGGCAGTCTCACCAGTTAGGCCCCTTCACACGAGGCGGACTCCACTTCCATGGAGTCCGCCTCTGTCTGCCGGCTCAGCGGGAGATCTCTCCGTTGATCTCCGCTGAACCGGCGGATGACAAGTCCCTCTCTGCTCACTGAGCGGGGAGGGGCTTACGAGCACCGCTGGTCTCTATGGAGAGATCGGATGAAAACGGACAGTGTGTCCGTTTTCATCAGATCTCACCCGATCCGATCCGGCAGCGACGGATCTGGACGTAGAGCCATACGTCTGCCTTTGGCGGATCGGACCGGGTCGGATGTCAGCGGACATGTCTCCGCTGACATCCGACGCTCCATAGACTAACATGGAGCGGCCGTTCAGATCCGCCGTCAAAACTGACAGGCGGATCTGAATGGTCCGATCATGTGAAAGGGGCCTTACTGTGCAATTAACTTATTCACAGCCCTGAAACTAACAAACTAACTGAGGTTGCAAATTAGCTCTTTTCTTCAAGGAATTCCCAGTGCATTACTAGGTGATTACAGGTTGGATTTAACATGCTAGAATATTTTCCCTGAAATCTAAATACAAAATGCCCTACCACAGAAAAAGGCATCATGTATAAATAGTATCTGCCTTACGGTAGCTGAATTAAAACATTACCAGTGACAAAGAATTTGAGGTCAGCTGTTGTTATTATCAAAGTTGCTGTAAAGAGCACTCTCCTTTGAGATATCTTTTTTACATGAAGGACAGACAGTTTTGCCACAATGAGTACTCTGCTTAAAGTGTTACTAAACCCACAGCAGTAAAATCAGTCTGTATAAGCAGTAAAGCATACTTGCTATGCTCACTGTGGAGCCTAAGGGGTTAATCCTCTGCATTATGGAAAAAGGTTGCTTAATCCTGTCTTCTTCCACAGCCCCCTATCCATCTACTGCTAGTACAAAGCCTTGGAGGCACCCTGCACATGCTCAGTTTGGTGTGTACTGCTAGAGAGTTTTTTGTTTTTGTTTTGGGAGAGTGCATGTGATCAGCACACAGCCATTCAGCACTGTCCAGACAGAAAGTCAGGGGTCCTGCAGCCTCATAGGACAATCAGAGGAGAATGAAAACGTACCCTACAAGATTTAACCAGACACTGATAGAAGTCACAAGACTGCTATATACTGCTGATGAGAAAGGGTATTTAGCAGTTTATATTTACTAAAATAATTACATTTCTATGTTGTGTGTACTGTGGGAGACCAGATATAGTGAATGCTGTGTCCTGGGTTTAGTAACACTTTAATAATGTACACTTATATGAGGGTACTGATAATTGTATTAGTTAAAGGAATACTGATCAACATACTTGTGGTGCCACACAGGATTCATGCTCTCCATGAAATATTTCACATCGCTGTAAATCTTCATTCCGTCAGCTGTGCCTTTACATTTCAGTGGGGAGGCAGACATTGCTTGTAGAAGACAACATGAAATTGGTCAGTTTCACCACTTGACTCCCAGGCCAATTCTGGCACTTCTCACATGTATGTAAAAATGAACAGGTTTTTTTTTTGCTAGAAAATTACTTAGAACCCCCAAACATATATTTTTTTAGCCAAGACTCTAGAGCAGGGGTCACCAAACTATAGCCCTCCAGTTGTTCAGGAACTACAATTCCCATCATGCCTAGCCATGCCTGTGAATGTCAAAGTTTTGCAATGCCTCGTGGGATGTGTAGTTCCGCAACAGCTGGAGGGCAATAGTTTGAAGATCCCTGCTCTAGAGAATAGAAATGGTGGGTATTTACATTATTTTATGTCAGTATTTGTGCAGCAGTTTTTCAATCGCATAACACACTATATAATAATAATTTTTGTTAAACTATAAAAGATGATGTTACAACAAGTAAATAGATACCTAACATCTTTAACCTCTACCTTTATCACAGAAAATCCCAAATTTTGCATCCTCGCTAGAGCAGAAAAAGAAGGGCAGACTAGTTCTGGTAACCCCTGGGTCAAGCAGGGATTCCCTCACTTCCTCTTTTGGATATGGGACATAAAGTGAAGGGAAGTTTCCCTAATGGGACAAAAAAAATATCTGACAGGGCTTATAACCCTCACTTATTCTATTCAAAATAATAATAATAAAAAAGTTTTGCCTTTAGTTCTACTTTAAAGTGGTTGTATACCCTCACATGTAAAAAAAAAAAATCCTGTAAGGCAAAGGCATAGTGAGCTAGTATGCACTGCATACTAGCTTATTATGAAATACTTACCTTAGAACAAGGTCCCCATATCGCAGCCCGGTCCATGTCGAGGGAGCTGACATTTTGCTCTCAGCGTTTGTTCCGGGTTCGCGGCTCCGGCGCTGTGAGTGGCATGCGAGTGGGAGTCTTCTTCCAGGCAAGGTCCGGAACTTCAACCGGGCATTCACAGTGCATGCGCCGCTGATGTCAGCAGCTGTATGCAAAGTGAATATCTCCTAAACGGTACAAGTTTAGGAAATATTCATTTTACCTACAGGTAAGTCTTATTATAGGGTTATAAAAATAAGGGTATAAAACCACTTTAAGGTTAATATTTTTTCACTTTGTTTAACATTTTGATGTGTATCTAAATATATAAAGATTACGAAACAAAATGCAAACAAAAGGGTATATTTATTAACGTTTTACCCCAGATTCACAATTTCAAGTTACATTGAAAAATGTTTACATCTGGGTAAAAGTTGTGTTAATCTTGGTTAAAAAAAAAGATAAATTGACCCCAAAATGTTGAACCACGGCCACCATAGTCACTCACAGTCACATTGTTCTATGCAGTGTCTAAACACTTACCACTTATTCTACAAATTTCCTGCATTATATCTTTAAAACCTAAAAAAAGATATAAAGTGAACAAACAGCAAGAAATTATTAAAAATGGTATTAACAAAAGAGCATTCAAAGATTAGTTTGTGTAGGGAAAAAGTTAAAGGAGTGAACAGATAAAAGGACCTCATAGGGCAGCACAGTGACTAGGTTAGCACCTTTGCCTGGCAGGACTAGGTTCGTCTTTTATGCCCCTTCCACACAGCGGAGTCCACCAGCACAGCGGGAGATCGCTCTGTTGATCTCCGCTTAGCCGGCGGATGACAGGTCTGTGAGCGGGGAGGGACCTGTCAGAGCCCCGCTGATCTCTATGGAGAGATCGGACAAAAACGAACAGCGTGTCCGTTTTCATCAGATCTCATCCGATCCGCCAAGACGGGTGGCTAACGTATCGCCATACGTCTGTTTTGAGTGGATCGGATGGCAGACGGGTGTCAGCGGACACATCTCCACTGACATTCGGCTGCCCATAGGAGTCAATGGATGGCCCGCTCGGATCCGCCATGAAAAACGGACAGGCGGATCCAAGTGGGCTTATCGTGTGAAAGGGGCCTTGGAGTCTCAACCATGACTGTGTGGGTTCCCTCTGGGTTCTTTGGTTTTCTCCAAAACTCCAAAGACATGCTGGTAGGTAAATTGGCCCTAATATGTGTATGAATGTTAGTATACTGTAGCGCTTTGAACCTGTCGTTTTATGTAAGCTTAGTTGTATAGAAGGTTTTGTTTTTGTTAATATATTTTAAAACAAAAAAAACATCACCATGGGGAAAATACTTTGTGAGGGAACCTAAAAATGGATCACCTCTCCCAAAGCAACAGTCACAATGGCAGACTAAACTCAATTTTATATACTCTATTATATAGCCTAGGAGGATCGAGATAGTCTGCAGTAAAATACTTTAAATACTTTCATTTAATAACTAATACTATGTTATAATTCTGTGTAATAATACATAAAAGAAATAATAAGCAATAATTCTGTGTAATAATTCTTAAAAAGAGATAAAAAAAATGTCCTTGAAGGTGCACAACAAATAAACTTACATAGTCTTCAGCTGAATGATGATCATTACCTACCTTCTTTGGTAAGATCCATTTCAGTCATGTCGTCTCCCCTGCTATCTTTTACCAAAGCTTTGTAAAGTCCTTTATCTTCATTTGTAAACTAGGTATAATTACACACAGATTGGCAAATTTTGCATAAGAGTTAATCATAGGTATAGAAGTCGATGAAGTAGTTGAATGTCATTATTTCATTATCTCCACTACTGAACATTAATGGGGTGATTTTCCGATGGATGATTGGAATACAAAAATATATTTCTTTGAAGCCAACAGATGCCTCCCCCTTTTACCTATAAATTTGCCAGGTTGAATATACTATAAAATGTGCTTTTCTCATTTTTTTTTTTTTCCATTCTAAGTGCTGCAGTGTGGGTTAATATAGCTAGCATCACACTTGAGAGTCAGGCCACTGTTCTCACACATAGGCAGTGACCAGGGTCTCCAGCGTTCTGACACTCCTTTCTGCAAACTGCTCCATTCAACAGTGCTTTGGCTAGGCATGCTCACAGCCCCGGACCCGGCTTTAGCAATCCTCCACATAAACAAAGAGAAATTTCAAACCGACTTCAAACCAGTCATAACTTACATACTGTTAGAGACACGCTTACTGATCCTACGCAACTGGAAAACCACCACAGCCATAAACATATCAGACATCACTAAAGCTCTGCACATAAATGACACATTTGAACGTCTCATACGATTAACTCTATGCAATGTAAACCATTCGACAAATGTTGGTCTATATGGGATCTCCCACTGTGTGGAAGGGGCATAACAGACGATCCTAGTCCTGCCAGGCAAAGATGCTAACCACTTAATCACTGTGCTGCCCTATGAGGTCCTTTTATCTGTTCACTCCTTTAAATTTTTCCCTACACAAACTAATCTTTGAATGCTCTTTTGTTAATACCATTTTTAATAATTTCTTGCTGTTGTTTGTTCACTTTATATCTTTTTTAGGTTTTGAAGATATAATGCAGGAAATTTGTAGAATAAGTGGTAAGTGTTTAGACACTGCATAGAACAATGTGACTGTGAGTGACTATGGTGGCCGTGATTCAACATTTTGGGGTCAATTTATCTTTTTTTTTTTTAACCAAGATTAACACAACTTTTACCCAGATGTAAACATTTTTCAATGTAACTTGAAATTGTGAATCTGGGGTAAAACGTTAATAAATATACCCTTTTGTTTGCATTTTGTTTCGTAATCTTTATATATTTAGATACACATCAAAGTGTTAAACAAAGTGAAAAAATATTAACCTTAGTGGTTTTATACCCTTATTTTTATAACCCTATAATAAGGCTTACCTGTAGGTAAAATTAATATTTCCTAAACTTGTACCGTTTAGGAGATATTCACTTTGCATACAGCCACTGACATCAGCGGCGCATGCACTGTGAATGCCTGGCTGAAGTTCCGGCAGATGATGCCGGACCTTGCCGGGAAGAAGACTCCCGCACCCTTGCCACTCACAGCGCCGGAGCCGCGAACCCGGAAGAAACGCTGAGAGCAAAGTATCAGCTCCCTCGGCATGGACCGGGCTGCGATACAGGGACCTTGTTCTAAGGTAAGTATTTCATAATGAGCTAGTATGCAGTACATACTAGCTCATTATGCCTTTGCCTTTTGCCTTTGCCTTACAGGATTTATTTATTTTTTACATGTGAGGGTATACAACCACTTTAAAGTAGAAAGGCAAAACTTTTTTTTATTATTATTTTGAATAGAATAAGTGAGGGTTATAAGCCCTGTCAGATTTTTTTTTTTAGCCATCTTTGTCCCATTAGGGAAACTTCCCTTCACTTTATGTCCCATATCCAAAAGAGGAAGTGAGAGGAAATCCCTCCAAAGTGAGGGAATCCCTGGTTGACACAGGGGTTACCAGAACTAGTCTCCCCATTGGAAGATTTCCCTTCTTTTTCTGCTCTAGCGACGATGCAAAATTTGGGATTTTCTGTGATGAAGGTAGAGGTTAAAGATGTTAGGTATCTATTTACTTGGCGTAACATCATCTTTTATATTTTACCAAAAATTTGGTATTATATAGTGTTTGCGTGCACTAAAATTCATTAAAATTTAAAAAAAAATGTATTTTTTTAATGCGATTGTAAAACTGCTGCACAAATACTTTGTGACATAAAATAATGTAAATACCCACCATTTTATCCTCTAGAGCAGGGATCTTCAAACTATGGCCCTCCAGCTGTTGCAGAACTACACGTCCCACGAGGCATTGCAAAACTCTGACATTCACAGGCATGGCTAGGCATGATGGGAATTGTAGTTCCTGAACAACTGGAGGGCTATAGTTTGGTGACCCCTGCTCTAGAGTCTTGGCTAAAAAAATATATGTTTGGGGGTTCTAAGTAATTTTCTAGCAAAAAAAAAAACTGTTAATTTTTACATATATGTGAGAAGTGTCAGAATTGGCCTGGGAGTCAAGTGGTGAAACTGACCAATTTCATGTTGTCTTCTACAAGCAATGTCTGCCTCCCCACTGAAATGTAAAGGCACAGCTGACGGAATGAAGATTTACAGCGATGTGAAATATTTCATGGAGAGCATGAATCCTGTGTGGCACCACAAGTATGTTGATCAGTATTCCTTTAACTAATACAATTATCAGTATCCTCATATAAGTGTACATTATTAAAGTGTTACTAAACCCATGACACCGCATTCACTAAATCTGGTCTCCCACAGTACACACAACATGGAAATGTAATTATTTTAGTAAAATATAAACTGTTAAATACCCTTTCTCATCAGCAGTATATAGCAGTCTTGTGACTTCTATCAGTGTCTGGTTAAATCTTGTAGGGTAAGTTTTCATTCTCCTCTGATTGTCCTATGAGGCTGCAGGACCCCTGACTTTCTGTCTGGACAGTGCTGATTGGCTGTGTACTGATCACATGCACTCTCCCAAAACAAAAACAAAAAAACTCTCTAGCAGTACACACCAAACTGAGCATGTGCAGGGTGCCTCCAAGGCTTTGTACTAGCAGGAGATGGATAGGAGGCTGTGGAAGAAGACAGGATTAAGCAACCTTTTTCCATAATGCAGAGGATTAACCCCTTAGGCTCCACAGTGAGCAAAACAAGTATGCTTTACTGCTTATACAGACTGATTTTACTGCTGTGGGTTTAGTAACACTTTAAGCACAGAGTACTCATTGTGGCAAAACTGTCTGTCCTTCATGTAAAAAAGATATCTCAAAGGAGAGTGCTCTTTACAGCAACTTTGATAATAACAACAGCTGACCTCAAATTCTTTGTCACTGGTAATGTTTTAATTCAGCTACCGTCATACTCATGCCAACCCACCCCAATATCCCACATCATTTGGCTTCCAAGTAGGGAGCGACGACTAATTCTGTGCCCATCGTTATCTTATTCCATGGAGATATGGGATAGGATAACCAGAATACATAAACTTAAATCCCCCCACACCCCGTTGGCTCCAATACTTAATAATAGTGCGTTTACCCCGGGCCTCACTCCGCAAGCCTTCAAATGGTGGACTAATAAAAGCCTGCTAAGAATAGCTGACCTATATAACCACAAAGGGATCCTAACACAACAAACCATGGTACAGAAATATCAAATGCCACCAGCTGAAAGCTATCGATATGTACAGATACGCCACTTTCTACAACAGTTAGCTCGTAGAGGTGACCTGGGGGCATTGACCCCAATGGAGCAGTTGTGTTCAGAGTATGATAAAGTCAAAGGCCATATATCAATAATATATACGCTACTAACGAATGCCTCAACCAAATTGAATTACATGCTCCAGTGGGAGAGAGATCTCCAGGAAACCCTCGACTTGACACAATGGCACGATCTAGCTGGGGCAGCATCCAAGTCTCTCATTAATACCTCAATAATAGAAGCTAATTATAAGGTACTGTTAAGATGGTATATGGTGCCATCTAGACTGGCCACCTTTGTCCATGGAGTAACTTCCAGATGTTTTAGAGGCTGCGGCCAGGAGGGAACTACATACCATATATGGTGGACCTGCCCTAAGGTCAGGAGATTCTGGATTAGAGTCTATAATCTCCTTTATACCCTTGCCCAGGTAAATCTAACCAAATTAGCTAAACACGCATTGCTGGGGGTGAGCATACCTGGGATCTACGGCCCCAAGAAGCGATTACTCACCTTCATATTTATAGCAGCAAAGATCACGATCGCCAGGAACTGGAGATCCGCAGCCTTACCAATAGGCCAGCTTAAGAGTAAAATCTCATGGTTGATGTTAAATGAGAGGCTAACTGCCCTAGTCCAGGACAAAATGGAGCGCTTCCACAAAACCTGGGATCCATGGATAGACTATCTGGCTAGTGACCCCAGACCTTTAGCGACATAAATATGACAATGGAAAATGACAATAAGGAAAAGGACCAGAGCTCGTCAATACCCCTCCCCCCTTTCCTTTTTTTTATTTTATTTTTCTTAATTTCTCTCCTTCTATCTTCTCTCTTTTCTTACCTGTCCCTAACATCTTCTCCTTTAAAATACTATCTCATCTCCCTGTTTTGCTCTTTCTTCGCAATTTCTCTGAGTGAGAACTAAATGACATGGAATAACTAATGCACATGGGCTATAACCAAGGAACATGGTGGCGCCGGCCACCAGAGATTGATATAACACGGCCCCTGGGGCCCCCGCTGCCTGGAGGTGAAACCTATGACCCCCGAATAGTAAGATGGGGGTGGGTTCGCCCCAGGGGTGGGGGCACAGAGTCGGAGAATAATAGGGGAAAAGGGTCGGCAGCCCCTGAGCTCTAGAAACTTAGCTATGAAAAAGTACTAGCCATCACTGTCCGACAGGTTACAGTTCCTTTTGTTCTTTCCTTCTTATTTCTTTTCAAGATTGTTACCTCGTTGTGGTAAATAATTGTTTACATTTGCACTATGTCTATATTACCAAACAAATATATATACTGTACAAACTGTATTTTGTAGAAATCAAACTTTATTTTGTACAAATATCACTGTATAAAAACTTTAATAAAAACATTGAAACATAATTCAGCTACCGTAAGGCAGATACTATTTATACATGATGCCTTTTTCTTTGGTAGGGCATTTTGTATTTAGATTTCAGGGAAAATATTCTAGCATGTTAAATCCAACCTGTAATCACCTAGTAATGCACTGGAAATTCCTTGAAGAAAAGAGCTCATTTGCAACCTCAGTTAGTTTGTTAGTTTCAGGGCTGTGAATTAGTTAATTGCACAGTTAGGCCCCTTTCACACGATCGGACCGTTCAGATCCGCCTGTCAGGTTTTGACGGCGGATCTGAGCGGCCGCTCCATGTTAGTCTATGGAGCGTCGGATGTCAGCGGAGACATGTCCGCTGACATCCGACCCGGTCCAATCCGCCAAAAGCAGACTTTTGGCTCTACGTCCAGATCCGTCGCTGGCGGATCGGATCGGGTGAGATCTGATGAAAACGGACACACTGTCCGTTTTCATCCGATCTCTCCATAGAGACCAGCGGTGCTCGCAAGCCCCTCCCCGCTCAGTGAGCAGAGAGGGACTTGTCATCCGCCGGTTCAGCGGAGATCAACGGAGAGATCTCCCGCTGAGCCGGCAGACAGAGGCGGACTCCATGGAAGCGGAGTCCGCCTCGCGTGAAAGGGGCCTAACTGGTGAGACTGCCCAGGAACTAGCATGCTTCCTGGGAGCTGGAGTTCCAAGAGGAGTGTTGCAGTCAGAAGCTTCTCACTCAGGCGTCATGATGATTGATTTATGAATATCTTTCATAGTTTGGATGGTTTTGATTATGTATTACAAAAATACCATTATATAATTTGAAGAAAAACATTCAGTTTATTAAAGTGGAGTTCCACCCACTTTTACAACTCTTCAGCATCCCTCACTAAACTGTGCACTGTAAACAAATTGGATATTTTTTTTATTTTTTTTTCAGCACAGACTGTATATCTGCTGTATTCATTTTTCACTTCCTCCTCCCTGGCCGCGGCCCATCGCATCATTTCCTGTTTGCAATGCCTCCTGGGAAGGGGCAGCAACTTCCTCTCAAACTGCCGTTGCTATGGAAACCTGACCTGAAACCTATTACACTGCTTATGCTGCACTGAGCATGTACGAGATCTGCAAGGATGAGATCCAGGAAGAAATACAGTCTGGCTTCAGATGCCCACACTTAAGATGGCCACGGCCTGTTGCAAGTTTATAAAATAACAAACTACTGCTAAAAACTAACAAAACAGACCTTAGTTTACAGAGTAACTTTACTAGAATACATTAAGCTTGTGTATTATAGGGGTATTTTTATTTAAAAAGTATAATTTCGGCCGGAACACCGCTTTAACATTTAAAGAAATATTATGTCATTATTTATTGCATACAGAGATAAGAAATTAAGCAGTACAGATCGGCTTAAATCAGGAAGCACAATGGAACAGGTTTGGCTGCACATTAAAAATCCTACGGATTCAGATCGGGGCTTGTACATGCTGGAACTGTCTGATGGCAAGGACATTCATAAGCGAACGTTTGACTTGAGTGGTAAAGGTAATATCAGCTAATTTACCTCCTAAATGTTTAAGTTGTAACTGTCCAAAAGGAAGATGTAGACATTCACAATGGTACCTAAACCATATCTAAACCTAAAAACTAACATTTCATATATCGCAACTTACCAGTCAGATGGGGGTGGCTCAATTTGTTTTCTTTTTTCAGAAACATTATAGCAAGTGTCAAAATTTCTTCTGTAAACTAATAATGTCCTACCCCCCAAAAGAATGTAGTCAAACCTCCATAGATATAGTGGAGTGAGTGAGGGATATTCTCAGTATCACTAGGTCAAAATAAAGAGAAAAGGCCTGAAGGCTTACCATCCAAGGACTGGTAAGCTCCAATATTTTAACCATGTGTTGTGCATATTAGCATCAATTCACAAAAGCATAACGTATTATGCAGTATTTCACTTTCAAGCTCTCATTAGCTCAGGTTAACAATAACAATTAACATTTAAATATATTTTCTGTATGTAAAAGTCAAGTCATAAAGACTATCCTAAGGTACCTAAACAGCCAGTGATGAAATTTTGGGGTTCTTGGAGACTTCTTTTAGCATCAAACGACCAGCTCTTGGGTTGAATTTTATGGGCTGACCACTTCTGAAGAAGTTATTTGAAGTCTACGCCACTTGTAGATTATTTTTCCCATAGTGAAATTTTTGATTTCAAATCATTTGGCAATTCGTTGCCAGACTCATAGGCATGCAAACTTACTTTCTGAGGGCCTTAGAGAGCTCTGTTGAGCTTGGCATGATGACATTTCATATGTCAATAGCAAAGAGAACACCACACCCTAGATATCTGCGGTTTAAATGAGCCAAGTTCCACTTGCATACTCCCTAAGAATTTTCTAGTCATTGACACCTAATCTGGAACACCAGATTCCAGTTTTTATGGATGTAATGTGGTGGTAAGTGTAGGGATATGCTTTCTTTTTCCACATGACAAATCTTCATTTTTGTTTAGTTTAGATCATGAAAATGAATTTATTGAGGGATTTTGTAAAACTGACGCACACAGAATTCGGTTCAGCTGTGCCTAGTAACCAATCAGCTTCAGCTTGTTCAATAAAACTTTGACAATAAGCCCTTGTTCACATTGGAGCAATTTGTCATGCTAGTCGCAGCCTATTGCCAGCAATAGCATCGTTCCAATCGGTGCGACGCCGACTATTTTTGCAGATTTCAGGTGCGACTTCAATAGACTCATGTGCATGAAGCCGCACAGATGTCTTACAAAGCGCAATTTCAGGTTCCAATGAAGTAGCACGATTTCAAACTAGCATCAATGTGTACCAGGGTTAAAACCTGGAAGCTGATTGGCTACCATGCAGAGCTGCATCAGATTTTGTGTTCACCAGTTTTAGTAAGTCTCCCCCACCATGTCAGTTTAATGTTTCATTTGTTCAAGTACCGTATTTATCTGCGTATATAACACGCACTTTTTCCCCCTAAAAATCGGGGGAAAGTCGTGGGTGCGTGTTATACGCCGATACCCCCCAAAAAAAAATGGCAAAAATGGCAAGCGCCGCCGAAAAATAGCGAGCGCTGCCGAAAAAAACCGAATTGCGGCCGAAAAAAACCTGAAGCCGCGTCGGAATAGACCGAGCAGACTGTTCGGCTCTGTTCGTAGTCCCGCCTCCCTGCGCTCGCTCCGGAAACAGCAGGGATGCGGGACCGCGAGCGGAGCTGAACAGTCGGCTCGGCCTTTTCCGGGGCCGCTTCTGTCTTTTTCGGCCGCGCCACGGTCTTTTTCGGCGGCGTGCGCGACAGAGAGTCTCGGCGGCGGGAAATTTAAACCCGGACTGGAATTCAAATGACGCTGGCAAGGTACAATGACGCTGGGCATGGCTGCAATGACACTGGGCATGGCTGCAATGACCCTGGGCAAGGCTGCAATGATGCTGGGCAAGGCTGCAATGATGCTGGGCATGGCTGCAATGACGCTGGGCATGGCTGCAATGACCCTGGGCAAGGCTGCAATGATGCTGGGCAAGGCTGCAATGATGCTGGGCATGGCTGCAATGACGCTGGGCAAGGCTGCAATGACGCTGGGCAAGGCTGCAATGATGCTGGGCATGGCTGCAATGACGCTGGGCAAGGCTGCAATGATGCTGGGCAAGGCTGCAATGACGCTGGGCAAGGCTGCAAACGATGCTGGGCAAGCTGCAAATGACGCTGGGCAAGCTGCAAATGACGCTGGGCAAGCTGCAAATGACGCTTAAATGTAAGTTTTTTTTTTTCCCTAAACTTCCCTCCTAAAACTTTTTTTCCTTAAAATGCCCTCCTAAACTTGGGGTGCGTGTTATACGCCGGTGCGTGTTATACGCCGATAAATACGGTATATCACCTTTATCTGTAAGCACTGTATGAATCAAGATCCAATGTTTGCCTGTACTTTTTCACATGATATATTTCAAATTTAGCCATCGTCTTAGAAAAATGCAATAATGTTTTACTGTTATTAAAGTGAAAAATTACATTTATAAGTGTGTCATATTTTTATTTAAAATACTTATCTTTTTTTTAGTATTTGATGATTTATTGGCACAACAACAGAAATGCAAGTAAGTATATACAATATATAGTTAAACCTGGTTCATTAAAGTAAAACTCTAGGCAAACACCTATATTCACAGATACATATACTATATATTTACTAGTGATGACTGAACCTGCTTGGGTTCAAATTGTGAGCTGTAATACAAATCCTATTGAAGTCAATAAGAGGTTAATCTTGAAAATCGCCCCCCAAAATCCCCAACCCCTGAGCCATACCAGGCCACAAGCCTTCAGCGTGAGGAGGGTATTTTGGTAGGGCTTACCCTGGCAAAGCACCTTGTCCCTATGAGCCTATTCCCCACATTTTTGGCCCGGTGTATCTGGGGATCCGTAGGGCAATCTCAGACTCTAACTTCATCCATAAAATGTACTGTTTAATCAACCAAAGGATCTGTAAATATGTTCAGTCGCTATTGTCATGTATACATCTCTGCACAGTGCACAACCAGGACAATCACTCTGTTACACCCCATCCTGGATTGACTTTACTAATTCTTGGTATAATACACAGAGTGTTGTGACCATAGACATTGAATGCTAAAGTGGAACTTCACTCTCTCAATCAACAATGACTATTTTGAATCCTTAGGCTGCTAGCATTAATAAATAGATACTTGTTTTAAATAGTTTTTTTTTTACATTACTTTAGTTACTTCCTGGTTTGCAGGCTTAGGCAAATGATGTCATACATCTCAGGATTCTTCAGGAGGGGAGGAGGGGTTTGCTCAGCTTAGCACCTCCTGCCTGCATGAGCTAAGAGCAGATGGATTCCAGGAAGTAATTACTACATGAATCATTTGCTTTTACAAATCAAGATGGCCACGGGCAGAAATGCAAGGTGGTGTTTTCTGAACAAAATAAAGCGTGGTGACATAGATGGATGGGGGAGATTGCTTTGAATATTAACCCTTTCCCCCCTGTAGGACGTCATATGATGTCCTTAGGTTGAAGTGGTGATATCTGAATGATGCCTGCAGCTACAGGCATCATTCAGATATCTTTGTTTTCAGCCAGCGATTCCCTCTAATGTAAAAGCCATCCTAGCGGCTATTTAGCCACTGGATTGCTTTTACAGGCAGAAGGAGGGGACACCCCCCCTCACACCTCCTGCTGCTTTCCAATGCCTCTCTGGGCTCTCCCGTGCGATTGGGAAGCCGGAGATCTGTTCCGGCGGCGGTGCTGGATTACCATAGAGCTGGTCGAGGACCGGATGGTCCCCGACCATCACTATAATCCTGGGAGACCAGAAGTAACGTCATGATGTTACTTCTGGTTCTGACAGATGTAAACACTGTCATTTTTTCCCTGGAAAGCAGAGATCGAAGATTTTATTTTGCTTTCCAGCGTAAAAGAGATATCTGGGGTCTTATTGACCCCAGATCTCTCCATAGAGAGGACCTGTCATGCCTTATTCCTATTACAAGGCATGTTTACATGCCTTGTAATAAGAATAAAAGTGATTTAAAAAAATAAAGGGACAGTGTAAAAATAAAATAAATAATTTAAAAAAGCAAAAGATTTTAAAGCGCCCCGTCCCCTCGTGCTCACACGCAGAAGTGAACGCATCCATAGGTTGCACTCACCTCTGTAAACGGTGTTCGCACCACACAGGTATCGCTGCGAAAGTGATAGCAATGATTATAGCACTAGACCTCCTCTGTAGCTGTAAACTGGTAACCTGTAAAAAAATTTAAAGCATAGCTTTATTAGCATATTAACTAGTGTGCACAATTTTAAAGCATGACATGTTAGGTTTATTTGGCGTAACATCATATTTTATATTTAACCAAAAAAATTGGGTTATACAGAGGGTAAAATAAGTATTGAACACGTCACCATTTTCCTAGATAAATATATTTCTAAAGGTGCTATTGACATTACATTTTCACCACATGTCAGTAACAACCCATGCAATCCATACATACAAAAAAACAAAACAAATAAGTTCAGAAATTAAGTTATGTGTAATAAAATGGAATGACACATGGAAAAAGTATTGAACACGCTAACTGAAATGTATTTAATACTTAGTACAAAATCCTTTGGTGGTAATGACAGCTTCAAGATGCCTCCAGTATGGAGAAATGAGATGCATGTATTGCTCAGGTGTGATTTTGGCCCATTCTTCCACACAAACAAATCTTGAAGGTTCCGTGGGCCTCCTCTGTGAACTTTGATCTTTCCATAGATGTTTGTTATTGGATTCAAGTCAGGTGATTAACTGGGCAATTCTAGCAGGTTTTTTTTCTTTCTTTGAAACCAATTGAGAGTTTCCTTGGCTTTGTGTTTGGGATCATTGTCTTGCTGAAATGTCCACCCTCGTTTCATCTTCATCACCCTGGTAGATGGCAGCAGATTTTTATCAAGAATGTCTTGGTACATTTTTCCATTCATCCTTCCTTCAAAGATATGGAGTTTGCCAGCACCGTATGCTGAAAAACAACCCCACACCATGATGTTCCTACCTCCAAACTTCACTGTTGGTATGGTGTTTTTGGGTTGATGTGCAGTGCCATTTGACCACCAAACATGGTGTGTAATTCCAGGTCTTTCTGAAGCTCTCCACAAGTGGTCCATGGCTCTTGGACAACTTTTATGATAATTCTTTTCACTCTGTCAGAAATATTGGAAGGAGCACCTGGTCATGAACGGTTTATGGTGAAATGACGTTCCTTTCACTTCTGGATTATGGCCCCAAAAGTGCTCACTGAAACATGCAGACGTTTAGAAATCCTTCTGTAACCAATGCCATCAGTATGTTTTGCAAAAATAAGGTTGCAAAGGTCTTTGGAGAACTCTTTGCTTTTACCCATCATGTGATGTTTCTTGTGTAACACTTTTGATAATGAGACAACTTTTTATAGGCCATCAGTTGAGATTAAACCATCTGATATTAATTTGCACTGACAAGGGGCAGGATTGCTTTCTAATTACTGACAGATTTCAGCTGGTGTCTTGGCTTTCAATGCCTTTTTGCACCTCCCTTTCAAACAAATGATGATTTTTACATGTAGGAGAGAAATGTCAGAATTGGCCTGGGTGGAAAGTAATTAAAAATGAATTACATAGCCCTTTTGGTTTGTGGTGCTCAGATAAAGTGTAGTTCTGCTTAAGAAACAACATGATCATCAACAATTATTGGGCCTACTTATTGTTATGTTAAATCTCCAAATCTTTTATTATCAAAAGTGAGTACACCCCTCACATTTTTGGAAATATTTTATTATTTTTTCATGTGACAACACTGAAGAAATTACACTTTGCTACAGTGTAAAGTAGTGAGTGTACAGCTTGTATAACGGTGTAAATTTGCTGTCCCCTCAAAATAACTCAACACACAGCCATTAATGTCTAAACCACTGGCAATTCTCCCTCCCTGGTGTCATGTGACCCGTTAGTGTTACAAGGTCTCACGTGTGAATTGGGAGCTGTACACTCACTACTCTACACTCTAGCAAAGTGTCATTTATTCAGTGTTGTCACAGTGCTGTCCCCTCAAAATAACTCAACACACAGCCATTAATGTCTAAACCGCTGGCAACAAAAGCGAGTACACCCCTAAGGGAAAATGTCCAAATTGGGTCCAAAGTGACAATATTTTGTGTGGCCACCATTATTTTTCAGCACTGCCTTAACCCTCTTGGGCATGGAATTCACCAGAGCTTCACAGGTTGCCACTGGAGTCCTCTTTCATTCCTCCATGATGACATCACAGAGCTGGTGGATGTAAGAGACCTTGCGCTCTTCCACCTTCCGTTTGAGGATGTCCCACAGATGCTCAATAGGGTTTAGGTCTGGAGACATGCTTGGCCAATCCATCACCTTTACCCTCAGCTTCTTTAGCAAGGCAGTGGTTGTCTTTGAGGTGTGTTTGGGGTCCTTATCATATTGGAATACTGCCCTGTGGCCCAGTCTCCGAAGGGAGGGCATCATGCTCTGCTTTAGTATATCACAGTACATGTTGGCATTCATGGTTCCCTCAATGAACTGTAGCTCCCCAGTTCTGGCAGCACTCATGCAGCCCCAGACCATGACACCCCCCACCACCATGCTTAACTGTAGGCAAAACTTGTCTTTGTACTCCTCACCTGGTTGCCACCACACACACTTGAAACAATTTGAACCAAAAAAAGTTTATCTTGGTCTCATCAGACCACAGGACATGGTAATCCATGTCCTTAGTCTGCTTGTCTTTAGCAAACTGTTTGCAGGCTTTCTTGTGCATCATCTTTATAAGAGGCTTCCTTCTGGAACGACAGCCATGCAGACAAATTTGATGCAGTGTGCGGTGTATGGTCTGAGCACTGACAGGCTGACCCCCACCCCTTCAACCTCTGCAGGAATGCTGGCAGCACTCGTAGGTCTATTTCCCAAAGTGTGTTATACAAGCTGTACACTCACTACTTTACATTGTAGCAAAGTGTCATTTCTTTAGTGCTGTCACATGAAAAGATATAATAAAATATTTACAAAAATGTGAGAGGTGTACTCACTTTTATGAGATACTGTACATATAAGAACTGCATGAGAGAGCTTTTGTCAAGTAGAAGCTAGAACATTTTGTTTTTTGTTTTTAATAAAATGTTTCTGTAAAAATGTATGCTATTCATTTTATGTATCAGCTTGTAAAACATGAACATTTTATTTTGTTTTCTAGGGAAGAAGCAATAATAGAAAAAAGTAAGTAAAAATAAACATTTGATATAAATAAGTCCCTCCAACATACATGTGCAATTGTAGTAGAAAAAAAAAAAAAAAAAAGAAGTGTATTACTACACTACTTTATTACACAATGGCCATAATGGTAAGTGACAGCAGAAAAGGACCAAGTGGTACATCGGGTCTGCCCCCCCCCCCCCTTTTTTTTTAACCTTGTTGTCTGAGTGCAGATCTTTTGTCCCAATCATATTTACGTACCCTAATTATAGTACTCTGAGGATTATTTTTTGCACTGCAGTTTTCTCACCTCATTTGACCATTTTACCAATATTCCTACAATGCCAAATCATGTTCCAAACACCACTTAGAATATCAACCAAATTGCAATCATTTGTGTCCTCAGCAAAAATACATACCTTACCCACCAATCCTTTAGCTACAGCACTTACAAACAGATTAAATAGAACAGGACCTAGTACAGAGCCTTGTGGTACAACACTAGTGACTGGTCTGTATTCTGAATGAACCCCATTTACAACCACACTCTGGTATCTATACTTTAGCCAACTGAACCAACCAAAGTTTAAAGCCGGGCATAGATGGATCGAATCTTGGCTGGTTCAGAAAGGACCAGTCGAGATTCGATCCATCTGTGGGCAGACTGGTTGTACTGAAGTCGATCCATCAATAGACTTCAGTACAACCAGCCTGTCTGTTTTTTTGCATGTGATTACTGCCAGCGACTATAGCATCTAGCAGTAATAGTGTTCTGTCAGCAGGGAAGGCTCCCAGTGCCCTCCTGCTGGCAGAAAGCAAAAGAGCTGTGGGAGGGATTCCCCCATCAACACTGTGTTGATGGTGGAAATCGGGTGATTTTCTTTCCTGCAACCCATAGTTGTGCAACTCTTTCTGAGATCATTACTAAATGCTATGCTGAAATCAGGATAGGCTAGGCCCACAGTATCGCCCTGGTTCAAAGCAGCAAAGATACACTCCTCACTCCAAGTGCCTCAATTTTTTGTGTAAAACAATAAAAATCAACCACTTTGTTGTTACAGCTAAAACCATGGCTTTACATGTAATAATCCTCAGTGAGCGAATTCTTGCTTGACATAGAAACACTGGTGTAGACTACTCGTGCGGACAACATACGCCACAAATCTCACTATTGAATATCACAGAGAATAGAAGTGATGTCACTGTGCCCCATTTCCACTGCCTATCACCCAGGCCCACCCAATGAGTACATGTAGGATTCTGATCACTGTAGAACAGGGGTAGGCAACCCAGGGCCATCCAGCTGTTGTGTAACTACATTTCCCATGAGGCATTGCAAGGCTGGCAGTTACAATTACTCCCAGAGGCATAGTGGGACTTGTAGTTCTGCAACAGCTGGAGGGCCCCAGGTTGCCCACGCCTGCTGTAAAAGAATGGTGAGTTCTGCTCTGGTAATCTGTGTGTTTATGATACTTCCAGATCGAGCTAAAGTGGTCCGAGGTCTTCCAGATCTGGCAACAATAATGGTAGACAAGGTAAGTTTATTAATGGGCATTGCCTTGTAGTTTATAATATGTGTTCATACTATAATATACAGTATATTGTAATGAAAGTTTTTTTTTTTATAATGAATAGATGATAACACTATGCACAGAATCTTAAATATCAACAATAAAAAGCTAAGCTTTTCTACAAATTAATACAAAATGCATTTCATTTGACTGAGAGTGAAGGGCATAAATGGCAAGAGTATTCAGACAATATAGATTTTTTTTTTTTTTTTTTTACATATAATGTACTGCTACCATTATGAATCACACTAAGGGGGTCTTTGTATAAAATGTTCACAGTGTGGATGCCTTAAGGGAGTTCTCTGGTTACTGTATTCTCTTTCATTTTATAACAGCAGCATTGTAATAATAATACAAACAATAGTTATATTTGACAATTATAATCTTACTTGAACAAAAAAAATAAAAAATCTGCCTGTTCCACAACTTCCTGAAAATTCCTCCATGCTTTGCAGCATCTCCTCTGCTCATTTCTTTGGTTTACATTTGATTTCTAAGAACTACATATCCCATGGTCTGTAGTTGGGAGACAGCAGGCTCGGTGAAATGTGTGACACAGCAATGTATATACACAGAGCATAATAAATGTGTGTTACAGAATTCAAGGAAGTAAATCTGTGGGATTCTTCACTAAATAAATTTACAAACTTAAGGATTGTTCAGATTAATAGGAGTTGGCTTTTAAGCACTTTTGGTAGCTTATTTAATCACTTACTGAATATGTAGCTTCTTTATCTTTTAATCCTTGTGTTCCAGTTTAAGATAGTGTCGTGAACACTGCCCCAGGTTTCCTGTTTCAGTGGCTCCTTTCACTTGCAGCATCCAATGGAGCCACCATTGCATGCAGAGACTAGAACACACAGCACTGTAGCCTAGGATTACAAGGCACTCCCCTGTTCCTTCCACTGCTTCCCCCTTACCTTCTCCAAGCTAATAGACTGGCACTGTTGACTGTTATCTCTTTTCTGTGAAGACCAGATATTCAGGGAAGCAGCACTGAAAGAGCAGGAGCCAGCAGCTTTGAAAGCTGTAAGCAGCAAGCGCTGGGGTAGGAGTTGTAACAAAGAGTTTACTGGGGAATGTTTATATTATTATGCTGAATGTGTTAAGCTAAAAAACACTGAGGGCTTAAAATGTTACTAAACCCAGGACCCTGTATTCACTATATCTGGTCTCCCACAGTACACAGAACATGGAAATGCAATTACAGTAATGCCTTGTTCCAGAAGAATGCTTGTAATCTAAAGCACTCATATATCAAAGCGAGTTTCCCCATAGGAAATAATGGAAACGCAGATAATCCGTTCCACATCCACTGCTTGTCTATGCAGTACCGCATGTGGCCAGAGGTGCGGGGTGCTGGAGACACTCAGAGGCTTGGAGACACTCGGAGACGCTCTGAGACACTCGGGAACGGAGTGTTTCCAAATGTCTCCGAGCATCACCGGCACCCCGCACCTCTGGCCAAAAGCGGTACTGCATAGACAAGCAGTGGCTGTGGAAAGGATTATCTGAGGTTCCATTATTTCCTATAGGGAAACTCGCTTTGATATATGAGTGCTTTGGATTACAAGCATTCTTCTGGAACAAATTATGCTCGTAATCCAAGGTTTTACTGTAATTGCATTTCCATGTTCTGTGTACTGAAAAAAATATCTGAAAAGTGTGGCGTGCATTTGTATTCAGCCTCCTTTACTGTGATACCCCTAAATAAAATCTAGTGGAATCAATTGCCTCCAGAAGTCACCTAATTAGTAAATAGAGTCCACCTGTGTGTATTAGGGATGGGCCGAACTGACCCCTGTTCAGTTCGCACCAGAACATTCGAACACCGCAAAATTTCGGACCCAAATAACGAACCCCATTAAACTCAATGGGACCCGAACTTCAAAAATCAACAGTGCCCATTTTGAAGGCTTATATGTAATTGGGCATACATGGTTATAGGGGTCCGGGTCCTGCCCTGGGGGACATGTATCAATAAAAAAAAAAAGCTTGTGAAAAATGTCATTTTTAAATGAGCAGTGATTTTTGGATTTTTAAAGTGAGCTGTCCCTACTCTACACTAATGTATGTATGAATAACACAGTCTCACTACACTACAGGGAAACTATCTGAGCTGTCCCTACTCTAGCTGCACACTATGCAAAGCTGAATGATGGTCCTCCTCACTACACTCACACTATCTCTAGACTGAACTAATATTCTACACTGACAATTGAAGCAAAATAGCACAGTATAGCACACTAACTAATAGCACTGAACAGAGCCCTGTTCTAGCTCTCTCCACGCCGAAATCACACTGAAAATGGTTGCCATTGAAAGAATACTTTTACACTTTGGGGCGGGAATGAGCCATGATTGGATAAAGTCATGATGACAGTGTCCAATCATGACTCTGACAGTGCTATGTGCCCTGAATGGCTGAAGCTTTCACTGCTTCAGCCAATCAGGGCTTGCAATGCACTGTTCAGCCCTGCAATGCATTGTGGTCGGTTCGGGGGGGGGGGGGGGGGCGAACAAACAGTCGAATGACCCATTTGTTCGGCTGTTCGTCGAACGTCCAAACAGAGAAAGTTCAGCCCATCCCTATGTGTAATTTAATCTCAGTATAAATACAACTGTTCTGCGAAGCCCTCAGAGGTTTGTTAGAGAATGTTAGTGAACAAACAGCATCATAAAGCCCAAGGAACACACCAGATGGGTCAGGGATAAAGTTGTTTAGAAGTTTAACGCAGGGTTAGATTATAAAAAAATATCCCTAGCTTTGAACATATCATGGAGCACTGTTCAATTCATCATCCGAAAATAGAAAGAGTATGGCACAACTGCAAACCTACCAAGACATGGCTGTCCAGCTAAACTGACAGGCCGGGCAAGGAGAGGATTAAACAGAGAAGCAGTCAAGAGGCCTATGGTAACTCTGAAGGAGCCCAAGTAGGAGAATCTGTTCACGGCCCCACCGTGAAACATGATGGTGGCAGCATCATGTTGTGGGGATGCTTTTCTTCAGCAGGGACAGGGAAGCTAGTCAGAGTTAATGGGAAGATGGATGGAGCCAAAAATACAGGGAAATTTTAGAAAAAACCTGTTCGAGTCTGCAAAAGACTTGAGACTGGGGCAGAGGTTCACTTTCCAGCAGGACAACGACCCTAAACATACAGCCAGAGCTACAATGGAATGGTTTAGATCAAAGCAAATTCATGTGTTAGAATGGCCCAGTCAAAGTCCAGACCTAAATCCAATTGAAAATTTGTGGCAAAACTTGAAAATTGCTGTTTACATCCAATCTAACAGAGCTTGAGCTATTTTGCAAAAAGTAATGGGCAAAAATTTCACAAAGACATACCCAAAAAGGCTTGTAGCTGTAATTGCAGTGAAAGGTGGTTCTACAAACGATTGACTCAGGGGGGATGAATACAAATACTTTTCAGATATTTATTTGTAAAAAATGTTGAAAACCATTTATCATTTAACTTCCACTTCACAATTATGTGCCACTTTGTGTTGGTTTATCACATAAAATCCCAATAAAATAAATGTACGCTTTGGTTGTAACATGACAAAATGTAGAAAATATCAAGGGGTATTAATAATTTTTGAAGTCACTATACATACTACAAACCTAGATACTGTTTGTTTCACTATAGAAATAACCATGTAAAATAACAGAACAGTAACAGACAGTTTCTAATAATGCAACTTTAAAGTGTTTTATAAAGTTCAGGGGCTTAGAGTTTAAATTACCAAGAACAGATATGGCAACTGGAGACATCAAAGAAAAGGTGCCCACCACCAGCCATCACCCTCACGCATTGTTTTCGGTTTTTTCCTTGTTTGTTAGACTGGAGGGAACATGCATATACATTTACCATTTTAACAGGTAGTATAGCTGTAATAAGGCAGCTAAAAGGACATATACGAGATATATTATATTTTACACATGATACAAAATACTAGTTTTTTGCCTGCATTTACTTTGTAGAGTGCAATAGCCAAAATACCAGAGAAAGTATTTTTTGCATAAAAAAAGACTTAATAAGGGCTCATTCACTAAGGTGGGCTGGGGGGAAAGTGGTATAAGGCGGTTGACCTGCAATTTTATTGACCCCTCGGCCACCCACCCAAACACGGCAATGCAAACACACAGGGCTGTACCCATGCAAAACAATCAAAAATGAAAAGGCATGTCACATTCGGCAGGAGGTACCACCGCATGTGGTTGCCATGCAGTGGGTTTGGCATTTTGAGAGTTAAAGCATGCAGTGTCTGTCAAACACCTCTAAAAAGTGATCCGCTGTTGGGAAAAAAATGGCCAGGGTGTAGGTTATTTAAGAAAATATTTTACATTGTACACATTTATCCTTGAAAATGTTGAACTTGAACAATGCATGTGACATTATTTTTTTGCTTGTATTGCTAGACATTGTGTTTGACATGTCACATATCTGGAGACCCTGCTCCTGAAGTCTCCTGGGTAAAGAATGAGAAGAAAGTGATATTCAAAGATCGCTATAAACTTGAAGTTCAGGGTACTGTGGTAACTTTGACCATAGAGAAGATCTGTGCTGAAGATTCAGGCCGGTATCGTATAACTGTGAAAAATAAGTATGGGTCAGAGGTTGGGCAGGTCACAGTAAGTGTATTTAAGCACGGTGAAGAGCCGGAGGAACTGAAGAATGTACCGGACATAACTGCAGATCTAGATTCACTGATGACACCATGAGAAGAAGGGGAAATCGTAAACACTTTATCCAAAAAACATGTAAAATCTGCAGAAAGATTGCAATTTAATAAAAAGATGAAAGCAATAAAAAAAAGATGCTGTGTATATTTGTGTGTGTTTTTCATTTCTCTGTCTCGGATATTTTCTGCTAAGTTTATCGCTTTACTGATGGAAATCGATGTTCAGTGCATTCACATAACAGGAGAAGTAGGGCCAAATCTCTTTTAGCCCTACTTCTCATGGGGACCACAGGAGCGCACTTCGTTCTGGATTTTTGTGATCCGTATTCAGCCAACAGCCACTCAGCCAGTCCAGATTCTGACAAGATCTCAACTTTAATGTCTGGATCCATCCAGATGCCTGGACCGGCAGCTGGATTAGCCACTCAGCATGTCGCTGAGAGCCTGAGCCAGCCCCTCCCGCCTCCTGCACAGTCTGGCACTCCAGTGAGTGCTGGAGGGGCAAAGTATAGAGTCGGTGACTAACAGTCACCGGCTCTCTGCTGACTGAAGACCAAGAACTGAGCAATCAGCGGTCTTTGATCACTCAGTTCTCGTTATAGAGGTGGCAGGGGAGTAATAATGGTTGGTTTATTTTTAATTGTGAATTTTTCTTTTAAAGTGTATGTTAGACAAAACTTTTTATTTATTTTGGATAGAGTGGAGTTTTATTGTCAGCTTTACTTGCTATCTGGTGTGCAATTTGAACGTTTTTCCTTCACTTATGGTCTGGCTGACAACAATTTCACCAGACTAGAAGTAAAGGAAAATTTGCAACCGGATCACGGACAGCAATACATACATAGCTTTCTGAGGTTCTTGCCTTCCCTACCCTACTTTAAATAAAATATTTCTATCTGTGTTGCTGTTGGATATTCACCCTTATTTCTTGTCTGGTAAAACGGTTGAGGGTGGAGGGTAACTCTATCTAACGGAGTCCTGAATTGCACTCTCAAACTAAACAAAAAAAGCTTGGCTGGACATACACATGAATTCACTAGGCTAACAATTTCATTATTTATCATAGGGACAATTTTCAGCAGTGACACAAAATGAGAGCTACAAATAATAATTACGTCGCTGAAAATCTTAGTGAATGGAGTCTACATTATAAATTGAGTAATTTGGTGCCAAGTGTAAAATATACCTGTTCTGATACCTTAGAGAGGTCCAGTCATTAGCCTTCAGTAATGCAGGTCAAAATGAACATTAAATTCTAGAAAAATAAGATCTATTAAAACCCCTTTAAAACAGAATTAAATCTGCAAACAATTTTATTCAATGCACCAATGTGTAAAATAAATTCATACATGCAAATACTCAGAAGTATCCATAAAAGTCTAAGCACATAACATGCTTACTGGGAAAAGTGTACTACTAATATCAGCAATCACAACAGGCTCTGAATGGATACTTGCATTCAAAACTTTTGATTTTTTTTTTTTTTTTTTGTTCCAGAGTTGTGGCCTTGTCATTCTCATAGCAATAGAGGTCAGTGAACTTTGTATGGCACAGCCAACACTGTAAGGTTAGTAACCTAGACTTCATTTAGAAGACTGTAAGGCTTCATATCAGTTACCACTCTGTTCCTCTCGGTTGCATTTGTCATTGTCAGTTGTGCAAGGTCAGTAACCTGGGCATTATTCACAAGCCGAAAATTCTATGTCTCAGTTACACAGATGGTTTATTAGTTGAACTCCTCATGTAACAAGGATAGTCGTTTCATGCACACTATATTTCTGATTCTCTTTGCAAGAGTTTGTGAGATTCACTTAAAAAATCATGGCAGATGTACTTTTGTAGCCAGGTCCCTTTGTCTCTCCTATGGTCACCATTTTGCCACCTTTCTGCTGTCTCTTGGTGGGTACGACCGTCTTATAATAAACAAATGCTATATTTTTGAATAAGATTAACCCAGCTATAGGATAGGTAAGCACACAGGACATGTTCCAAGGTATACAAAAATGTAATATTGATTGTATAATTATTCTTCATCTATTTCTATACAGCTTTAAACGCTACAAAAATTGTCCTTCTGAAGAAGCCATCTATTCGGCAAAACATGTTGACATAACATCATTGTAGAATGGAAAATGTCACTATAATTGGTTTCTGCAAAAAGAGACATGGTTATTGATTTTATTCTGTTTTTAAATAAATTATGAATAAAATTATTGATGTTTTTATTTATTTGGATACATTCAAAAGTTCCATATCACTTCTAATATTTTTGTACAATTATTGGGATATGGTGCGCTATTTAACTCATCTCCAACCCATATCATGTAATTTGTCTACTATAGTTACCATATTTGTGTATTAGTCCTAAATATGTAGGTATGATGCAATAACAGCTTTTTAATAGCTGTCTTGTATTATCTAACATCCCTGCCCCACTCATAGACAATAGGACTATTTGAGGAGCTATTTAAACTAGGGATTGACCGTTTATGAGGACGGCTGATTAATGCGGGCCGATATCGGCATTTTCCAAAAAATCTTTTTTGGGGCCCAGAAGCCTGTAGACCCAGTGCGCAGGGGCGTGTGGCACACGCACACAACATCATTATGCCTCCATGCACTGGGCCTAACCACTCCCCCACAGTAACATGCCAGGCCACTAAGGCCAGCCAGCCAGCAGCCACCCACCCACAGCAAGGTGCCAGGCCACTGAAGCCAGCCAGCAGCCACCCACCCACAGCAATGTACCAGGCCAGCCAGCAGCCACCCACCCACAGCAAGGTGCCAGCCAGGCCAGCCAGCAGCCACCCATCCACACATAGCAAGGTGCCAGCCAGCAGCCACCCACCCACAGCAAGGTGCCAGCCAGCAGACACCCACCCATCCACAGCAAGGTGCCAGCCAGACCAGCCAGCAGCCACATTGCATGCAAGGTGCCAGCCAGCAGCCACACACCCAGCCACCCACAGGAAGGTGCCAGGCCAGCCAGCCACCCACAGCAGGGTGCCAGCCAGCAAGCCACCCACAGCAGGGTGCCAGCATGTATGAAAAACGAGCACTTAATGTTACATTTTAATAAACAGTAACATGTTCAGTTTGCACCAGATTTGTGCATAAAATTGTTAATTTTTGAAAAGTTTAACTGTACAAAATATCGGCACATAATATCGGCTATTGGCAGGAGAGGTGACCAAAATATCGGTATCGTATCGACACCTAAAAATTGATATTGGTCGATCCCTAATTTAAAATACCTTGCACACTATGCACGGAACATATACTGTTAACCCCATGCTGATCATGCCCCTAGCATACCTCCCATCTTTGAAATTAGGAATCATGGACACCTAAGGGGCAGAGTGACCTGACTAAATTATGATAGCTGGGAGGGGACAATCTGGCATTCCTGGGTGCCCCTACTTCTACCAGTGGCGGCCCGTAATGCAGAGTGCAGGGGTGCTGCCCCCCTAATCCATGCGTCCGGCCCCCAATCTACATGCGGGGGGGCGATGCATCGATTCCAATGGGTTTTTTTTTTTTCAAGCATGTGATTAGAGCCAGAGGCTCTAATAGGCTTCAAACAAAGACAGTTTTTGTCAAGACCTTTCCGAATTTTTTTTTATTTTTTATAAATAACCCCCCATGTACATCAACAATCAATCACATCATCCAGCGATGTAGGACCACGTCAATCATGATGAATGATGGCCACGACCCACACTGGAAAAAAAACCTGCTGCCCGCCGGCATCCAACCACTCCCGCCACTTCCCGGCGCTGATTGACACTTCGCTTTCCCCCCGCTGGTGAAGTAAACAAAAGGGTGATGTCACTGGGTGACCCTGCCCTTTATAACGTCATTGACCATATAGGGGCATGTCCATATTTTGTCAATTATGTCATAAGTGGCTGACAGCAGCAATAAGTCGCTTGTTGTTGAGGACACCGGCGGGTGCCGACTCCTTGACAACTGGTTATTCACTGGTTGTTAAGGACACCTGTGGGTGCCAGCTCCTTAACAATTAATGAACAGGCACAACAAAAAGCATGCAAAAACGCATGTAACCTACTCATGTGTTGCGTTAAATTTTATCTCAGGGTAAGGACTCTTAATATGGCCATACAATATTCGATTTTTTTTTCCATTCAACTTCAAGAATCACAACGTCACCACTGTTGACAGCTAGTAGGGACTTGACAAGAACAGCAGCAAAGTGACTTGCACTTCTGCTTTATAGCTCTGAGGCCCCTGGTTGAAATCTTGGTCAGAGCACTATCTGCATAGAGTTTGCACGTTTCCCTGTGCTGGTAGGTTAATTAGATCTTGTCTAGAATTTGCCTAAGTGTATGTTTGTAAGATAGGAGAAGTAAAGCCAAAGCTCGTTTGGTTGTACTTCTGTAGATCACAGGAGATCAGTTCATTCTGCACTCCTGTGACCCGTTTTCAGCAGACAGCGGGCTGAAGCCCACTGTTGGCTGATGTCACAGAGCCAGTCCAGGCTTGGACAAGATCACAGCAATAAAGTCGGGATCCGCCCACATGTGGAACGGCACTCGGCTCAGCCTCTCAGCGAGTTAAGCTGCAAGAGCAGCAGATGAGGGTTTATATATGCCACATCCGTGATGCTTTGCATTGCAGCAGGGCAAAAATGATCCCCACTGTTCCAGTCAACTGAAAGTGGACAACCCCCTAACTGCCCTGCAATTGCATGTAATGCATATAGTTGTGCCGCGCTAGTGCAGGGTTTAAGGAGTTATGGCTAGGTTCACATTAGTGCAGGCTGCGGGAAGGTGTGGTGTGTGGCTTCCCGCACCTGCAGAAAAACCCTGATGTAGTTTGGGAGATGCGTGGTGGTACCAATAATGCTAATTGCATCCCCACCCACTGGAAATGGCAGAGTGGTTTACCTGACTGGAAACCACACTGCACTATGTGGTTTCTCTGCAGCCTCATTTTCTGAAAAGGTGAAGGGACCTTTTCCCTCCGTTTTCTGTGGGTATAGCATCCACTTGAAATGAATGGGCTGCTGTGCCCGAGCAAAGGCAGCCACAAGGAGGTGAGCAGGTCATATAATCTCTCCTCACCACCTGTTAAAGCCCTCTAAAGAGGGCTCCAACTTATATGTCAGGGGCACCGCATGTGTAAACAAGGCCATACTGTTCCTCTTGCTGGAAAGAAAGCTGCAGTGCAATGATTGCCCTGCTTCTGTGCCTCTGATGATGGTTCTTGAATGTTACCCTATCAGTAATCAGATCACCAGTCATCAGGGGCACCTCTGACTTGAGAAAGCAAAGCGCTAAATTTCAGTTTAGTCACAGTCCAGAACATGGCATTGTAACTGCAGGGAGCCCACAGATAATCTTTGTGGCTTGCCCTTTGTTTTCTGCCTTTCTTTTTTTGGGAACAGTTTCCATAATTCAGGTCCTCTTTAATAGGCACAATCATGAATACTTGGTTGACTCATGTTGTTAAATGACTTCTCATTATAAGGGTCTCTTATTGATCGCATGGAGCCTGCACGATCTTAATTAGTTGTCGATACTGTCAACTAAGTAGCACATTGTTGTCCTTATTGCTTCATACACACTGGACACTGTCCTTCAAAGGTACATTTTTGGATGTCAAACTAAATGACTCTATTACATAATATTCACAAATGCAGAAAACGCTGGACAGTGAACTATGGGTCATTTCCATGACCATCAAACAAATCATTAATAATTGATAACCATCGGGTTAATAATTATGACGTGCTTTAGTCTACATAGATATATAGTGCCTTAGTGAAAGGAGGTTACTATCACTCCTGTCATTTCCAAACAAGCGCATCCTGATCCATCACAAGATTCATTATGGTGTTCAGCGGGACCTGGAAAGTCTATTCTCAGGAGAACTATGAACATTTCTTAAAGGCCGTTGGTAAGTATGCTATTTACTGACATGCATAGAGACTATGAATTAGAAATACAAACATTTTTGAGTTCTGAAGGCATAAATACCAAAGATCCCATATTGTGATGCAAAAAAATTACAGTAGCTGCATGATTGCTATGTTTAATATGACTTATTTAAGACCACAGATAATTATTTCACTTTTTTTACAGATTGCAGAAATGGCTATATTAGGAATTATTCTATTTAATATATAAAACAATATAATAGAATTTAGATGTACTGTATATGCTGTGTACCTGTAACATTGCAAAACATTTGTTTTATGCTTAATGTTATTCTATTAACTGCCACTCATGGCAACTCTTCCCCACAAGGGAATTAATTCCTGATCAGTGGCATCAACTCCTGACTTTTTGATTGATGCAAGTCCTACTATAGGGGGCCATGAGTAGACAGTATTCAGATGCAGGGGGGAATGAGGCAAGGTGAGAAACTTATTGAGAAAACCTTGGCTGACAAATGATAAAAAGATACAGTATAATCTATTCTGAGCATAGGAATATCTTTGTAACCGTAGATACACTGTGCCTCATGTATCCAACATTTCCAAAAAGAGAGGCTCTTGTGTTGCCCATTGAAGCCGTAGTAAAATTAGTAGATGCATTTTAACAAATGTAGAGGGCATGAATCACAAATGATTGAACTAAAATTTGGGAAAAGGATTAATGGAATTATCTGTAATAAATCAGTATTTTGATTCCGAAAAAAATACTTTAACGTATTATGTGTATTATACATCCTTTTACATTCCAGGATTGCCTGACGACATCATCAAAGTGGCAAAAGATATTAACCCAGTGATTGAAATCCAGCAAAATGGAAATGACTTTGTTGTTACATTAAAGACCCCAAAGAATTCTCAGAGTAATTCCTTTACTGTTGGGAAGGAAGCAGAAATCACAAGTGCTGGAGGGAAAAAGTTTAAGGTAACAACCTAAGCCTTCACCTATGAAAGGCTAATGCTTGTATTTATTTTTTTATTTATTTTTATTAATACTACACAAATTTGCATTTCAATTTACTCAGTGAATGTGTATTTACATCTCTTCTGTGCAAATGAGGGAAAAACTAATGGTATTGGACTTTTTTCTTTGCTGGTTGAATGTTTTTCATTGATTTAAAATGAAACATGCTACATTTTAGGCTCTAGATGATGCTAAGTATCATAAGAATTTTCTTATGATACTTAGCACCATCTAGTTGCCAAGTTGACATTATGACAAATAGCTAGTTCCAAATAAATTTTCCTATAACGATGGGATGACATTTCTTTTGAAAAATTCTAACCAAGGAGTAAGGCCTGATTCACACCTATGCCTTTTTAATGCTTTTTGCATTTTGCAGATTTGCACTACAGAACGTGTTCCATAGGAAACCATGTTAAATGGACTGTAGGGCAAATCTGCAAAATGCAAAAAGCACTAAAAAATGCATAGGTGTGAATCAGGCTTAACTCCATTCATCACTGCCCAGCTATCCATATGTCCATCAAGCCAAAGATAGAAATAGAAATAGATATTTAAACTTGTTTTGATGCTGGTTTTACAGTGAGGCAGGTATGCCTTGGGGTTCACAGCCATTAAATGCCACTTCATCAGGAGTATGGGACGTTTAATCACATTGTTATAGTATGTACAATGGCTACCTGTCCAACAAGCCCAAAACACAAGGCACAGGCAGCGTTCCCCCACATACCTGAAGATACAGGGGTACCCAAAGAGACAGGGGCCCATCCCCCAGACGTCTATATACATCAGCTATTTTCAGTGGACATACATATGTTGGCAACTTGTTTCTGATTACACACAAGTCATAGTATCAAAAAGGGTAAACCTATATCTGCCAGTAGATGCCTTGTATTTTGGGCTTGTTGGATGGGGAGCCATTGCACATACTATAACAATATTCCACCTCCAATGATACTCCAAATAAAGCAGAATTTATTGACTGCAAAGCACATTGGGGTTGATTTACTAAAACTGGTGAGTGAAAAATCTGGTGTAGTTCTGCATAAAAACCAGCTTCAGGTTTTTTGTCAAAGCTTAACCACTTCCCACCCAGCCTATAGTCAGTTGACAGTTGGACGGGACATTCGTCGATCCGGGTGGATGTCATATGACATCCTCCCGGGTCGTGCCTCATGCAGAGCTGCAGGGCCGGGTTGTGGCGTGATCTGTCACCAGCTGTGTCCATCGGACAGAAGATCACAGAAGATCACATGACAATTCTAAACAATGTATGGCTTCTTTTAATGCCATCTGTTTTGTACAATTGTGTTGCTAGCTGTGATTGGTCATCTTGATGACATTGTATAGACAGGGCCAATCACAGCTCATCTGTTCCATGTGATTATGTGACCAATCACAGCTAATCACAACAAAACAGACTGAACAAATCAGTTTCATTCAGTAAAAATGATTGCTTATACCAGTGAAGTTCCTGGTATGAACCATCATATTGTGTAAAAAAAAATATCCTGATCTATGGTAACACTGTATTGCTCTGGTCACAGTGTGCATAGAAAAAAAAAAATGTAATAGAAATAAATAAAAAATAAAAATATTAAATTTTTTATTATTTTTACACACTGTCACTAGTCAGTGTCCCTGATCACTGCCACCACCGCTATATGATAACGCTGCACCGCACTGGTGACGGTATGTAAAAAAAGAAAATGTGAAAAAAATTGTTTCTTTTAATTTCTTAATTTTCCAAAGAATTGTGACAAAAAAACACAACTTCAAAAAACTCGCCATCCCCCTTACTAAATACCTTGGGACTTTCTACTTTCCAAAAAGGGGTCATTTGGGGGGTATTTGTACTGTCCTGGTGTTTTCCACCCTCAAGAATTGGAGATAGGCCATCAGGTACATCAGGATTGATCGATTTATATATATATATATTTATATATATATATATATATATATATATATATATATATCAATCATAGTTTGTGGACTCTATAACTTTCCAACAGACTAAATGATATACACTGATTTGGCCTAAATTTATGAAGAAAAAGCTCTTTTTTTTCAAAATGTTTGTCTTTTTTCATTTATTTAGCAAGAAAAAAAAAACAGTGGTGATTAAATACCACTAAAGAAAGCTCTATTTGTGTAAATTTCATATAGGTAGTGTTGCATGACCGTGCAATTGTCATTCAAAGTGTGACAGCGCTGAAAGCTGAAAATTGGCCTGGACAGGAAGTGCCTGGTATTGAAGCGGTAATTGAACAAGCTAAAGTTAGAAACTGATTGGTTTCTTTGCAGAGCTTCATCAGATTTTGCACTCTCCAGTTTTAGTAAATTAACCCCTCACTGTGGAACCTGCATATGGAAACAAAAGGAACATTTTTTTTTTTTTTAGACCAACAAATTAAAATTCTTATGGACCTGCTATTCTGTTTTTCTTGCACATATTTTTTGAAAATACTTTTGTATAGTTTAATAAAAACTCAAATAATTAAACTCTGATCATGTATATATGTTATGTTCATGTCTTCTTTTTCTTTAGGTCACTGTGAACCTAGAAGGAGGAAAACTTATCTGCAAGAGTGACACATTTTCTCACATCCAAGAAGTTATTGGAGACGAAATGGTGGAAGTATGTATACATTTTGGAATATCTTGTTATAGAACAGTGTTTACCCAACTTTATTCTCAGGTCCCACATAAGTGCATGTTTTGCAGGTAACCTTGATGCAATGCCATTTATCTACCTATGTGGATAATATGCTCAAAACATAAATTGTTGGAGTTCCTTGAGGTCAGGTTTGAGAACCCCATTTGGCTTTGGTAGTAAACTGACTACTACAGGGTATAACCAGAGTTAAAAAAAAAAAAACAAAAGCAGGGATTCTCCCGTCAGAATTAACTGATCAGCACTGAAGCCATTGGCTGCAAGCACCGATCGCATGTTGTTTTCCAGCATGACCATTCGGCACAAGCTGCTTCTGTTGGACAGACAGCAGAACAGGTTTATCGAAATGCAGGTGTACCAAAATTGGCCAGTACCTGCTGAAAGGGGCCGATTTTCGATACATGTATACCCAGGGTTATGAATGCATGTTCATAAACATGTATTCAGCAGGTTGAACGAAAAAAAAAACTGACAGCTCCCCCGCTGAGCTGTTGTGTTCTGACAGGGGGACTTTCACTTTCAATGATAATTGTAAACAAGACAAATAGAGAGGTTGAATCTCCTTGATTGGGGCACAGACATAACAAAAAAAATGTCCCTGATTTCGAGGGACTGTCCCTGATTTGGAGCAATGTCCCTCTGTCCCTTTTCCCCCCTTAATTTGTCACTCATTTTTGTCTGATCTATATCTAACTTTTATTCTTTTTTGCAGCAAATCACCATCGGCTCAACAACACTGATCAGGAGAAGCAAGAGATCCTAACTTAAAGATAGTATTTTTTTTACCACTAAACTGAAGAAGTCTGTTGCCTAATAAAAAAAATAGTATTCAAGTGATGTAATGTGTTTTTATTTTAAAAATAAGTACCGTATAGCATAGCTAAAATATATATATATAAATATATATATATTTATATATATTTATATATATATATATACACACACAGTATATATATTTGCAGGTTACCATTTGTTATGTGTGGTGGCTACATTTGTTTTCTTTTTAAAGTTCATTTTCCACAAACACAGACAAATTCCTTTTGATGCTGCTAATTCCCTGCACCCTGAACTGATGTAACAAACCATCTCACTAGCTTTCAAAGTTCTCTTCTGTGAACTACAAAACATCTCCCAATGTAATGGAGATGAGTAGAAGAAGAGGTGTTTGTATTCCAAGTCAGGAAACCCGCCATGTTTGATAATGTTGCTCCTCCATAAATAAGGTCTAGTGAGTGAGTTTTGTCACTCTAGGACAAGGATGTGCTACTAGTAGGATCAACAAGTAAAAATAAGGGAAAAAGCTTTAAAAAAGAAACCTAATACAGCCACTTCGTCTAAGCACTGGTAATCTGCAATACTGTATAATACATATTTTGGGTTTACATCAGTGAAACAATCACCTGCTTGAAGAAAAGTCCAGGCTCTGAAATAGATGCATTGCTCTAAAGGCCAAAACCACCAAAAACTGAACCTAAAGAACAAAAAAGTACCTTTGTGTTCCTGCTTCATATTTGTTTTCTTAATTGTGGCTACTCTCTTATCTTAGTATTAAAGAGGACCTATGTATATCTAAATGTAATTTAAGGTTTTGTTAACATTCTTGCTGGAATGGCTAACTAGGAGCATTAAAAGAGCTCAGTTGCCATCAATACAGAAAATATTATTGATCTAGGCTCCTCTAATGCTAGGTACATGAAAAGGAAGCCTAGGCATTTGTTAATGATTTGCATGCAAGAGGAAAATCTGCCAATATAAACTCTGATCTTTAACAGAGATAACATGACCAAAGCCTAGGATTATGGTCACTTGAACAAGATTTTCTCCAGAAAGGCTATGAATTTCATCTTTTCTGTTGATCTTCAATTAGTCTTCATTGCGTGCTGTTATCATATCATTTGAATATAGCTGAAACTGTAATGCAAGGGTGCCATGAAAATGGAGTCTGCCTGCTTGATTCCCCCTATTCTGGTGAATACTCTACAGTACAGTATATTTTGTACTTCTAATCGTGTTCCCCTTTATAGTGACTAGCAACCTACATTGCATCCATATTTATACACCTCAGTTATGGGGAGCCTGCAACAACCTATGCATCCCTCTTATTGCCATCTGTCTTTGGTGGTCAAGAAAAAGGAGTCCGCAAATAAAATTACTTTTACAAGGTGGTCAACGGCCCTTACAGTAAAACATTTATATTGGTACTTAAAGTGTTACTAAACCCAGGACCCTACATTCACTATACTGTATCTGGTCTCACATAGAACACAGATCATGGAAATGCAATTATTTTAGTAAATACAACCTGATAAATACCTTTTCTCACCAGCAGTATATAGCAGTCTTATGACTACTTTCAGTGTCTAGTTAAAGCTTGTATGAGAGGTTTTCATTCTCCCCTGATTGTCCTATGAGGCTGCAGGACCTCTGACTTTCTGTCTGGACAGTGCTGATTGGCCCTGTGCTGATCACATGCACCCTCCCAAGAATAAAAAAAAAACTCTCTTATCAATTCACATCAAACTGAGAATGTGCAGAGTGACTCCAAAGTCTCCGTCTTATCAGGAGATGGATTGGGCACTGTGGAAGAAGGGGAGACTCAGAGAAGGCAGGCTCAAACAGCCTTTTTACACAATGTGGAGGATTAATCCCTTAGGTTCCACAGTAAGTGTAACAAGCATGCTTTACTGCATATACAGACTGATTTTTACTGTTGTGGGTTTAGTAACACTTTAAGTAGATATGCTACACTTACATTGTTAATCAATCTGGTCATATAAAAATGCCCTATTTACGTTGATGATCACAAAAAAAAATCCACTTTACGTTGGTGGTCACAGGAAAAATGCCACAGTTTTACTGGTGGATAATAAAAAAGTAATCTTCACATCGGTGACCAGTATAAATGCCCCTAATGGTATTCTTTGCCAATGTTTTCTTTACATTGGTTGTTTCTTGTTCAGTGGAGAACGGGCCATTATGCTGGTGGTCAATGAAGAAGGCCAAATAGGCCTCATTACATTTACAGACAGTGAAGAAATATCCAGATTACATTGTTGGTCACACAACTGCTCCAGCTGGGGTTACTTGAAGTATAACTACAGCAAAAACTTTTTTTGTAGTTTTGGATAGAGAGCAGAGGGATTAGAACGCTTGTCATGTTTTATTGCTCTCCGTGTCCCCGTT
>CM053027.1:312040909-312071565 GCA_028564925.1 Lithobates sylvaticus | reverse complement strand
GAATAAGGCCCCTTTCACACATGCGAACCATTTGTCCGTTTTTCATCCATCCATTGAAGGATGAAAAACAGACATCAAGTCATCTTTATGAAAAAACAGATGTAAATGGATGATCATTGTCATCCACTTCCGTAAACATCCGTTTTTTTGAATGGATGAAAGCCCAATTTTTGTTCTGTTAGGCACCTTTTACACAGGTGTTCTGCTTGTTTCATCAGTTCAGTCACGTGTTTTCAAAGAATAAACTAATCAGTTTTTCATCAGTTTTTCACCAGTTTTTACATCCGCTTAACCACCCGGGGCCATTTTTTACATTTAAAATTTTTGGTTTAAGTAATTAAATAAATAGTTTTAGTCCTGAAGATGAAACCCCTAACTATTATATATTTTCTCCTAACTACCAATGTAAAAATGGATGCAACAATGGACCACTTGTCCATTTGCATTTATTTAGCCTCCGTTCTGTTTTTCAAAGGAGGTGTGGAAAAGGGAATGTACAACACAAAGGTTGATTTACTATAACTGGAGAGTGGAAAATCTGGTGCATTAGTGCATGGTAGCCAATCAGCTTCTAACTTCAGCTTGTTCAATTAAACTTTGACAAACTTTGACAAAAAACCTGGAAGGTTTCTATGCAGAGCTGCACCAGAATTTCCATTCTCCGGTTTTAGTAAATCAACCCCAGTGTATACTGTAGATTGGAATGGTGTACAATAGGGAATGTAAAAAGATGAAAACGCCTTATAGCACATCCTTGCACCCACAAAATATGCCTTATTGCTGTACCACAGGTGAGTTTTTACAGATGTACAAAGCAATGCACACCTCCCTCATTCATGGCTAGTGACTTCAAACAGTAGCCTACCAGACCATCATTTTTCAAGCTATTAATAGCCAGCATCCCAAGACAACTGTGTTCCTCAAAATTCACAGTTGACTTAGCACAATGTCCACACTTCTTTATGGCCAGCACCGCATGGCAGTGGTGTACCATCACTCCAAAGCAGCAGCCCATATGACACACTTCTCCTCACTTTCATTCACCCCAATAATTGAAACACAACACCAAAACAAGAAAACATAGGGGTGGTGCTGGTGGTAGAGCATAATAACACAGGATCATCACAGCATCATCATACATCAACTGCCACCTCATGAACCTACACAATCACCAAGTCTCTTTTCAGAGGGCCAAGCTTATGCTTATTTGAACCGGGCTGAATGTCGGGCGACATCGGCTGGTTCAGTAAAAAACGACCGACATTCGGCCCTTGTGTATGGCAGCCGGTCCGACAGAAGCCGGACATTTATCCGGTTTCTGTCGGACGAGAATCCTGGAAAAAAAGCAGCCGACCACCTCCCAATCAGCAAGTGTTGAATGGAGTGTTCTGCCGAGGGCTGTGCCCCTGTCAGAACACAACAGCACAGCAGGGGAGATCGCTGTATTAATATCAGATTGTTAGTACAGTAGCTCATACTGGAGCTGTCAGTTTTTTTTCCATTCAACCTACTAGGTTGAACGAAACAAAATCATTAGTGTATACCAGGCTTTAGTAATAGCAAATGTACAGTACATCAAACATAGAGAATGAGGCAGTCTGGAATATGGAGTGTGGAGCTTAGTTCAATGTGCCTTTGCACATGAAAATGTGATAAAGCACATGCATTGTTATGGTAATGAGCCTTTAATGCTCGTTTAGACCTGTTTGTTCCAAATTTTTTTCCAGCCTTACCCAACCCCAAAAACCACCCAAATCTGGAAATGTCATCAACTGCCAAGGCACTTTGACCATCCTTATACATACAACATCCAACCCTGGGCACAGTTGTCCTCAGTACCTTTACCCCTTAACACCTGCCCAGCTGTCCACCCTTACCCTGATCACGACCCTCCTCTGTAATGGCTCTGTGGTCACTTATGTACGAGGCCACAACCTCCCCATATCCCTTACTACACACTAGATTAAGGCTTACCTGTAGGTGCTTGAAAAATATCTCCCGACCTGCACAGTCTAGGAGATATTTGCAAATTGCCGTAGGGCGATTTCTTCTGCGCATGCACCGATGTTAGAGAGGGCACTCTGTGCTGTTTCTAGCTCGGGTCATGATGTCACACGACTCCGGACAGTCACAGAGCCGGAGTTTGCGGCCCCTGAAGGAAGAGGGGTGAAGAATGGACACTCGCTACTAGCGAGGAAGAAGGGGACATCGTAGGCTTCTGATGCAGGTAAGTGTCACATAATAGGCTACTATGCGATGCATAGTAGCCCATTATGCTTTACCTTTGCAGGGAAACAAAAAAGGAAGTAACACCCATCAGGGTTTACTTCCTCTTTAACCCCAGCACCACCCTCAGCTGGCCACTCTTACCTACACATAACTGCCAGCTTGCATCTCTTACCTACAACACCACATGTACTCAAATCAACTCTTGCCACCCTTACATACACAGGACCACTCTCTTCTGCCATTGCTCTGTGACCATTGGTAACTGACCCCCCTCTGGCCCCAACACTACTTGCACTCCTGACCGAGGTACCCAACTCTTGCCACCCTTACCCTCAGGACCACCCTCTTTTGTCATGGTTGTGTGGCTACCCTTATAGCTATGGGGTGGTACTTTACCACCAGCATAATATGAACCAACAACAGGAGTTTATTTTTACCACCCTTACAACACGAGCTTCATTTGCCATGGCCCGGGAACAGGAAAAGCTAGCTGGAGAAGATAAAACAAGGGTTTGTTGACAGTATGCTTCCCTTAATTTTTTTTATTACACCAGCAGATCAGACAGGCTAGATCCAGCCCTGGTACAGACATGTTTCGTCAGAAAAAAAGCACTAACTGTAGATATACTTTAATACTTAATTACCCCATATACAGTTAGGTCTATATATATTTGGACACAGGCACATTTTTTTTTTTCAGGTATTTACCAAAACATATTCAAGCTATAGCTATATAATGGATATGTGCTGAAAGTGCACACTCTGAGGTTTAATTTGAGGGTATGTACATCCAAATCGGAGAAAGGGTTTAGAAATTACAGCTCTTAAGAATAGCCACCCCCCTTTTTTAAAGGGATCATTGAATCAAAAGCTGTTTCATGGCCAGGTGTGGGCTACTCCTTCGTTATTTATTCATCAATTAAGAAGGTAAAAGGTCTGGAGTTGATTTTAAGTGTGGTATTTCCATTTGGAATCTTTTGCTGTCACTTACATCATGCGTTCAAAGGAGCTGTCCATGCAAGTGAAACAGGCCATTGTAAGGATTCAAAAATGAAACAAATCCATCAGAGGGATAGCAGCAACATTAGGAGTGGCCAAATCAACAGTTTGGTACATTCTGAGGAAAGAAGATAGCACTGGTGAGCTCAGCAACATAAAAAGGCCTGGACATCCACGGATGACAACGGTGGTGGATGATCGCAGGATCCTCTCAATGGTAAAGAAAAACCCATTCACAACATGCAAGTGAAGGACACTCTCCATGAGGTGGGTGTATCATGGTCAAAGTTTACAATCTAGAGAAGACTTCACAAGAGCAAATACAGAGGGTTCACCACAAAGTGCAAACCATTCATATGCCTGAAGAATAATGGATGGCGCTTAACAGTACAGATGGACAATGATCCAAAACACACTGCAAAAGCAACCCAGGAGCTTTTGAAGGAAAAGTAGTGGAATATTCTGCAATGTCCGAGTCAATCACCTGATCTCAACCCAATTGAGCATGCATTTCACTTGCTGAAGGCACAACCAAAGGCAGAAAGACCCACAAACAAAGAACAACTGAAGACAGCTGCAGTTAGAGCCTGGCAAAGCATCAGAAAGGAGGAAACCCAGTCTTTGGTAATGTCCATGGGTTCCAGACTTCAGGCAGTCACTGCCAGTAACGGATTTTCAACAAAATATTAAAAATGAACATTTTATTTATGATTATATTAATTTGTCCAATTACATTTGAGCCCCTGAAAATGGGGGGACTGTGTATAAAAATGGTTGCAGTTCCTAAAATTTGTACTGGATATTTATGTTGAACCCCTTGAATTAAAGCTGAAAGTTTGCACTTCAAATTCATTTGGATTGTTTTGTTTCGTTTTAATTATATTCTAGTTGCATACAGAGCCAAATGTATGAAAATTGTGCCTGTGTCCAAATATATATGGACCTAACTGTGTTACTGTATACGTCAAACCTAAAAGAAAGGTACATTAAGATCTGGTTCCAAAAGATGTACTGTTCCTCCAAAAGAAGAATAGTTGTGAGCTTTGCTTCACTGGAAGTGCTTTTTTCTTACATTATTGTTGTTTTTTGCGGAATGCATTTCAGGATTTTGTACCTTCCTTGGTTAGCGTGTGACTAGCAGATACTCCATCTGTATTTGGCACTTCAACAGCATAGATGCCTACATCTTCCTCAGAAGGGTTTGTTAGAATAAGTTTAGACCTATAACAATAAACAGCAAAAGGATTTATGTTCTTACTGTTCTTCTTGTTTGTTCTTATAATTGAAGTAAAAAAAGTGTATTTGCGTACATAATTAAAGCATATCTATGGTTCAAATGTAAAATCATATTCTTTTCTACATTGTCAATGAATTCTTTCTAGCCTACTTTTATTGTTCTTAACAATCTTGATGTTGGTTGTGGTGTGCTGCAGCACGTCCGTTGAAAAGTAGAAGCGTTGTAGAGTTTCTGTGGTGTATGCACATGTGCATATACGCACAGTATCTATGTGCCTCTTGTGTGAGTTGTGTATGTCTAGCAAGCATCTGTTTACTATGGGAGGTGGACAACATAACATGGACATAGAGGTGGAACATTTATTAATGGATATAAATGCAGAAATAGATGTGAGCATAATTCTTAAATTATTATTAAAATATAGTATAATAATAACATCTCTCACTATGGGAAGTATACATAGAAATTTCACAGTCAAGTCCATGGACCCAGAATGTGAATTAATTATTTTAGTAATTACGTATTTCCATCTGTAGAAATGTCTGTTCTCTCTGAGTCTGGAGCTCCCTTGTAGTCCTTGGACCAGATGAACTGTGGATTGTCAACTGGCTCCGGGTTTTCAAATGAAAGGTAAATAAATCCTTCCTCGTCTACCCCAACCTGAATTTCATTCGTGCCTGTGGATAAACATTACTTTATTATTTGAACACAAAAGTGTTGTCTTAACAGGAATGCTGCCATTGGTGGTTAGGAAATAGAGCCAATACAAACCATATCAAGCATGGTCTGAAAACAAACATGATGCTTATTAATAATAACGAAACACGTAAGTACAGTCTGTACATTCCAAAAGAAGATAGCATTGGCTTTGTGCAAAAAAACTAAATAAAAAATAACAGATTTAACAAAAAATATATCTACTCATTTGTTAACGTTCTAACCTTCTTTAGTGGCAGGCAACACAGGATCAGATGGGAGAGATGGAATCCCAGGACCAGATGTGTTAACAGCCAGGACACGGAACTGGTACCTTTTATCTGTTTCCAACTCAGAGATCTAAATCAAAAATGCATATTATTTCAAATATGACTCTCACATTTTGAGATACTATTATAAAAAATATTAGTACATTCTACTACTAAAATAAATCATATAGTAAGTAACTCAGCACTTACTTCACAGTGACCTACACTGCTAGAGCTACTTTAAACTGAACTGTCGCTCTTGCACATTTGCAGGCCCATCTCCTATAATAAACATGCTGTGTCTATTAGCGACAGCAAGTTAGACACTTGATGCTTTGTTTCCTGGCAGGAGCCAGCATTATACAACCTGTTCCTCCCCAGCATGGCTGTCCCTGGCCAATGACTTTTTATTCACTGGATTTTAGTTCTTTTTTAGTTCTTTCAGTTATGGAATCCACCCAGCATTCTTGGATAACTTCTCCCAAGAGCTAGAGCACTGCTTGCATGAAGTCTGAGGGCTCTTGAGAGGAGTACTGAGGCAGGATGCTGTGATGTTCTTGGGAAGCTATGTACTGTACCCTACCACCACCTCCCACCATCTATGATCTGCCTGCATTGCATAGAGAAGCTAAAAAAACACAGTGATGACATCAATAGGTCTAAAATAAGGTAAGTTATAAAAATGGAAAGGTTTTATTTAAAAATGTAATAAACATGTTGATATCGGGAGGCAAAATATAAGCATCTTTAATATACAGTACCCTCATATGTGATTCCATTGTGGGTTCCTCATTAATCTTCCTCCATGTCTCAGTGCCCTCCTCACATACTTCTACTATGTAGCCATTGACTGGACTGCTCCCAATGTACACAGGGGGCTCCCAGTGGAGCATCAGTGTGCTATCACGTACTTCTCTACATCGGACATCATAAGGAGGACCTGTGAATGTAAAAACTGTTATTAGAGGCAGTCCTCATATGCTATGGATGTGATATTTTAGAACACTGTATAATTAAAAAATGCATTTTCTATTGCTCTGTTTATATCTTAGAAAACTGTATTTATTGGGAACATTCTATTCTTTTTTGACATATTAATACATATCGATCATCCATAACTTTTATGACCAAAGGTTAAGTGAATAACAAAAATTATCTCATTTCGATGGCATCTGAACGTCGTGGGATATATTAAGCAGTAAATAAACTTTTTTTCTACTTGATGTGGCAGGCTACTGTGTTGAAGAGGACCTGTCCAGTACATATTTGATGATTGTCGAGTTCCTGATTATCAGTGCAGCCCCATCAGTGAGCATCAGTGCTGCCTAACGGTGTCCATCAGTGCCAACTATCAGTGCCCATGACTGTCGCATATCAGTGCAGCCTCATTACAGCCTCCTCATCAGTGCCGCCTTTCAGTGCCCCCTCATCCATACTGCCTATCAGTGCCCACCAGTTCAGCCTCATTAGTGCCTCCTCATCAGTGCCGCCTATCAGTGCCCATCAGTCCCGCATATCAGTGCAGCTTTATGAGCGCCCCCTCATCAGTGCCACCTTATAAGTGCCCATCAGTGCCACCCTATCAGTGCAGCCTATCAGTGCCCATCAGTGCAGCCTCATCAGTGCACATCAGTGAATGAGAAAAAAATTATTTTATATTAATTTTATCAATTTTATTCTGCAACAGAAACAGAAACTAAGAAAAAAAATATATATTTTTTCAAAAAATAAAAAACCTAGTGGTGATTAAATACCACCAAAAGAAAGCTCCATCTGTCTCAAAAATGATAAAAAATGTAATTTGTGTACATTGTTGCATGACCGCGCAATGGTCAGGAAGGGGGATGAAAGTGCCTAGTATTGAAGTGGTTAATCTCCCCAGCAGGGACACAAATAACAATAGAAATTTGACAGAGGGTCACATAATTAAAGACATTAAGCATACATTTCATAGCAAACTTTCACAATAAACATATTAATGGATTACCTGGCTCAGGCATGGTCCATTCTTCACATTTAAAAAGATCGCTTGGCTCTGACATCTTTCCAACACCAGCCATATTTATTGCTCGAGCGCGAAACTCATAAAAATGTCCCTCAGTTAGGCCTTTTACCTGTTAGAAAAAAAAGTGTTCCCAATCACTAATTTTCAAATAAGGGTTCGATATGAAAGAAAAACAACATATGTATGATAGGAATAAAATCATAAAATCAGTGGTTTATTTATTTTCAAGATAGAAGAAATGATATCCCTTTTTTCTAACGCCCAACAATAACCATAACAAACGAGTGCCCTAATTTATAATAGGGTTGCTGGTATTAGAGTGGTATAAACCTAAATCTAAACTCCAGGCAAACAACTAAACACACAGATAAAATATACAGTATATAACAAAGCTTTTTACCTGCCAAAAGATTTATATTTCTGTCAAGTTCTGAAATTCACACAACTCTGCATCACAGTATAACCCTGTATGGCAGGGAATAGGACCTTTATGTTTCTGTACATGGTTCAGTAACACTTACAGGTCTCCTTCGCAACCCCATCCTTTGAGCAGGCAGTGAGAGAAGACTCAGCAGACTGATAAGCTTATCTTTGTCACTCTGCTCTCTCCTTCTATCAGCATTCGTCTTGCACTGCAGAACAATTGATTGGCTCCTTGTGTTTTATCTTCCTCCCCCAGTCTAATGTATGCTTTACAGCAGGGGTAGGCAATCTTTTGAGCACAGTTTGCCGAAAAATGTATTCAAAGAAATTGAGCGTACCAAAAAATGTCAACTTCACACTTTTTTTTTAAAGTAAATTCTGTAAACTACTTTAGTAGTGAGAAGTTAACATCCCGCATTCTCACGCCTCAGATCAGCCCCAATTCCTGCCCTTCACACCTCAGATCACTGTCCCCCCTGCAAATCTGTTTCACCACTGCACCCCCCTGCTCATCTGCCCAACCACTGTACTACCCTGCTCATCTGTCCCACCACTGTAACCCCCAGCTCATCTGCCCCATCACTGTACCCCCTGCTTTTCTGTCCCACCACTGAACCCCCTTCTCATCCCTCCCACCACTGTACCTCCTGCACATCTGCCCCACCACTGTACCCCCTTGCTCCTCTGTCCCACCACTGTAATCCCCCTGCTCATCTGCCCCAACAATGTACCCCCTTTTCTTATCCGCCCCACCGCCGTATCCCCATGCTCTTCTGTTTCACTATATAATAACGCAATCCTGATCCCTACATTCTTAGCACAGCACATTTCTGAACCTGTATTCTGAGCGCAACGCACTCCTGATCTCTAATCCCTGCATTCTGAGCATAACGCAATCCTGATCCCGGCATTCTGAGCGTAATGCAATCCTGATCCCAGCATTCTCAGTGCAGCTCACTCCTGATCTCAGCATTCTAAGCGTAACGCAATCCTGATCCCTACATTCTGAGCGTAACACAATCCTGATCCCTGCATTCTGAGTGTAACGCAATCCTGATCCCTGCATTCTCCGCGTAACGCAATCCTGATCCCTGCATTCTCAGCGCAACGCAATCCTGATCCCTGCATTCTTAGCTCAGCGCACTCCTGATCCCTGCATTCTCAGCGCAGCGCACTCCTGATCCCTGCATTCTCAGCGCAGCGCACTCCTGATCCCTGCATTCTGAGCGTAACGCAATCCTGATCCCTGCATTCTCAGCGCAGCGCACTCCTGATCCCTGCATTCTCAGCGCAGCGCACTCCTGATCCCTGCATTCTGAGCGTAACGCAATCCTGATCCCTGCATTCTCAGCGCAGCGCACTCCTGATCCCTGCATTCTCAGCGCAGCGCACTCCTGATCCCTGCATTCTGAGCGTAACGCAATCCTGATCCCTGCATTCTCAGCACAGCGCACTCCTGATCCTTGCATTCTGAGTGTAACGTAATCCTGATCCCTGCATTCTGAGCGTAACGCAATCAAGATCCCTGCATTCTGAGCATAACGCAATCCTGATCCCTGCATTCTCAGCGCAGCGCACTCCTGATCCCTGCATTCTCAGCATAACGCACTCCTGATCCCTGCATTCTGAGCACAACGCACTCCTGATCCCTGCATTCTGAGAACATCGCTCTCATGATCCCTGCATCCTGAGCGTAACGCACTCCTGATCCCTGCATTCTGAGTGTAACACACTTCTGATTCCTGCATTCTGAGCATAACACTCTCCTAATCCCTGCATTCTGAACGCAAAGCACTCCTTAACCCTGCATTCTGAGCATAATGCGCTTTTAAACCCTGCACTCTCTAATACTTTTTTTTTGTGTCCACTGCATTTGGGATCTATTTTGGGGTTAATAATGTATCATCACCCACAGTAGATCACAAAGGCTGGGCATTCTGAACATGGTGCAGGAAACACACATGGAACATGCCTTTCTCAGATCACATTCTGGTGTGAACTGACCCTAACAACAGGACACTGTGCCCCGTGATCTTTTACTTCATCATTGTTGTTCAAGTAGATCTCAATCTCTCGGAGGTTGCCTACCCCTGGTCGAGAGGGTTGCTACTTTCCTACATACAGTGGGACAATGGAGAATGAACATAGGCACCCTCTAAGGCCCCTTTCACACTGGGGCGGTTTTCAAAAAACTGCCCCATTCACTCCAGTGTGAAAGCCGGCGGGCTTTCACACTGGAGCGGTGCGCTAGCAGGACGGTAAAAAAAGTCCTGCTAGCAGCATCTTTGGAGCGGTATAGGAGCGGTGTGTTCACTGCTCCTATACCACTCCTACCCATTGATTTCAATGGGACACCGCGGTAATACCGCCGCCGCGGCGCTTTGCAGGGGATTTTAACCCTTTTTTTGGCCGCTCGCAGGGGGTAAAACCGCCCCGCGAGCGGCCGAATACCGCGGCTAAAACAATGGTAAAGCAGCGCTAAATATAGTGCTGCTTTACCATCGGCGCGGCTCCCGCCCCAGTGTGAAAGGGGCCTAACAGGAAGTTGGATCACAGAAGCAAAAAAATTATAATTTTGACGATTTGGAGGAGGCTGAGAGCAACAAAATTAGCTTTTTGAGTTAAGAAGACACATTTGCATAGATTTCTTTTAAGGCAGAGTTAAGTGTCGCTTTAATGCCCCGTACACACGAGCAGATTTTCCATCGGAAAAATCTTGGATGGTTTTGCAGACGGAATTCCGCTCAAGCTTGGCTTGCATACACACGGTCACACAAAAGTTTGCTGAGCTTTCGACCGCCAAGAACGCGGCGACGTACAACACTATGACGAGCCGAGAAAATTAAGTTCAATGCTTCCAAGGATGCGTCAAATTGTTTCCGAGCATGCGTAGGAATTTTGTGCGTCGGAATTGGTACAGACGATCGGAATTTCCGATCAAAACTTTTTCCGACCGAAAAATTGAGAACATGCTCTCAATCTTTTGCTGGCTGGAATTCCGCCAGCAAAAGTCCAATGGAGCATACACACAGTTGCATTTTCCGACCAAAAGCTCTCATCGGTCTTTTGCTGCAGAATTTCCGATCGCGTGTACGTGGCATAAGGATCAAAATAGTAATTGCTTATGATATTATACCGTATAAACCCTGGAAGGAATTGGGTCACTACTGACATCCCGCCATGTCACCTCCATAGAATCATGCTGATCCAGAAAATATCCCAAAATTTCCTTTCCTGCTGTGAATTTAGGAGCCTTCCAACATATAGTCATTTCATCTTTACCACAGTCTAAGAGATCAAAATCATAGGGAGCAGATGGACAATCTAAAATAGAAAATAATTGTTAGTTATTTCTTAGAAGTATAAAGGGCAGATATTACAAAGCTGGATTAGTTTAAAGTGATTGTAAATGTTCGTTTTTTATTTTATTTTTTTAAATAAAAAACATGCCTATACTTACCTGCAGAACAGCCATGATCCTCTTCTTCTGGGGCTCCAGGCCCATTCTCTTCTTTGGAAGGCCGCTTTCCCTGGGAGCACCCGTGTTTGCTCGCTCACGAGTCCCGCTGCTGCATCCATTGACACAGACAGCGGGACTTGGCCCCGCCTCCCTGCTCCCATGTCACAGCTTTTGATTGACAGCAGCAGGTTATCCACTTCACCTCTTGAACATTTACCCCCTTATGACCAGGCCTTTTTTTGCGATATGGCACTGCATTCGTTTAACTGACAATTGCACCGTCATGCGACGCTGTATCCAAATAAAACGTACGTTCTTTTTTTCCCCACAAATAGAGCTTTCTTTTGGTGGTATTTGATCACCTGTGTGTGTGCGTTTTTTTTTCTCGCTATAAACAAAAAAAGACCGACAATTTTGAAAAAAAAAAATAATATTTTTACTTTCTGTTATAAAAATATCCAATAAAAAATTTTAAAAAAAATCGAATTTCTTCATCAATTTAGGCCAATATATATTTTGCTACATATTTTTAATAAAAAAAATTCCCAATAAGCGTATATTGATTGGTTTGTGCAAGAAATATAGCGTCTAAAAACGATGAGATATTTTTATGCAAATTGTATTATTTTTTATTTTTTCATTAATAAGGGTGGCAATCAGCGACTTATAGCGGGACTGCGATATTGCGGCAGAAATATCGGACACCTAACTGACACTTTTGACACTTTTTTTGGGAACCAGTGACACTAATACAGTGATCAGTGCTACAAATATGCAGTGTCACTGTACTAATGACACTGGCTGGGAAGGGGTTAACATCAGGGACAATCAACCCTTTTATTGCCCCTGATGTTAACCCCTTCCTAGCCAGTGTCATTAGTACAGTGACAGTGCATATGTTTAGCAATGATTACTGTATTAGTGTCACTGGTTCCCAAAAAAAGTGTCTAAAAAGTGTGCCTAAGATGTGTTCTAACTGTGGGCGAGTTGCTTTTACTAGTGGTGGCATGGATCGGTGTTTCTGCTTTGCAGGAACACAGGATCCATGCTTTCTGTACTGACAGAATGGCAATCTGCCTTGTTTACATAGGTAGGCTTCCATTCTGCCTGTGTACAGAATGATGAGCGGGGCCTGGCAGATATCGAGTCCTCTGGACCCACTGATCAGCTCCCGCTGTGTAGATTCACAGCAGCAGCAAGCCACCAGCAGCCCGATACCTGGAAGTACAGGATCACGTATATATATATATATATATATATATATATATATACGTGACCCTGTGCAGTGAGGCCGCCCTGCAGCAGGTATGTGCTATAGGGCATTTGGCAAGTGGATATTGTTGTATGCTGACATCTAGTGGCAGTTTTGGGCCACTACAATGTATTTACTATGAGATTTGATTTCTCCATCTTTCCTCCCTCCTGTTTAGTGCTAGTTAGCTCAGTGCTAGCTAGGCCTACCCTGTTTCTTCCATGTTCCATCAGCCAGTGTTAGTACTTTACAGAGATAGAGCTTAGGAAAGTCACTATCTTATTCCACTTTACTGAAAAAAAAAATATCCTCTGTTCTGCAATTAGCTGAAGAATTTTTTTTATTGGATTAAACTTCTGTATCTAATTGAAGAGTTAGGCTGCCTGTGGATGGTGCCAAGTCAGCAGTTGACCATACAGTCTTGACTTACTGGGTCTAAGGCAGGAAATATATCCATTTCTCTACTTTCTTGCCAAACTTTACTTTCCTCCAAAATCTCCATTACAATGCATGATAAATCATATACTATTTGCAGCTCCACGCTTAGAATGCGTAAAGGGGTTGTAAACCCTTGTGTTTTTTCACCTTAATGCATCCTATGCATTAAGGTGAAAAAACACCCGGCAGTCATCGGCCCCCCAGCCCCCCCATTTTACTTACCTGAACCTCTTCATTCAGTCGGCGGGGACGCGCTGTCTCTCTCTCCATGGGCTCCCGGCTCTTGATTGGATAGATTGATAGCAGCGCAGCCATTGGCTCCCGCTGCTGTCAATCAAATCCAATGACGCGGGCGCCGAGGGGTGGGGGCCGAGTCCGGCATTTGTGTCTATGGACGCCGAATGCTGGACTTTTGAGCGCGCCCGCAAGGTTATCCCCAGAATAGCAGGTTCGGAGCCACTCTGTGCAAAACGAGCTGCACAGTCGAGGTAAGTGTGATATGTTTGTTATTTAAAAACTTACCCTTACAATCACTTTAACACGGAAATACTAATATTACTAAGCTACTCTGTATAATATGCATGATTCTGTTAATAATATATGAAAATACATTACTTTTCCTGATGGTTAACCCATACCTAATCATACCTGAGTCTAATACTATATAAATACTCACAAATGGCCTCATTTATATTCAGAGGGTTTGATACAGGTGACCGTTCACTCAGTCCAACTTCATTTACTGCTCTTACACAGAACTCATAGTCTTTCCCAGTCTGCAACTCAGGAACAGTAAACCTGATTAGAAAAAGATTATAAATTAAAGAGGTTGTAAACCTCGAAACCCTGCAAGACAAAGGCATAATGAGCTAGTATGCATTGCATAATAGCTCATTATGAAATACTTACATTAGAACGATGCCCTGGATTTGGTGTCGAGAGCTGCTGGTCATGGCACAGCTACTGAAGAAACGGCACCAGCTGCTTGTTTCTTTAGTGCGCATGCACCGATGACGTCGGCAGCAGTGCATATGCTGAATGTCTCCTAAACTGTGCAAGTTTAGGAGATATTCAAGGTACCTACAGGTAAGCCTTGTTATAGGCTTACCTGTAGGTAAAAGTGGTGTAATAGGGTTTAAGGAACAGTGGCGCCCCCCCATCCCTGCCTTCGCCCCTCTATCCATGTGCCCCTTTTAGGACGCCAGACTCATCAACTCCTATGGCGGGGGTGGGAGGGGGTGTTTTTTTTTTTTTTTTTTTTGAAGCAGCTGATTAGAAGCAGCGGCTCTAATATGCTTTAAAAAAAGGTGGGCTCCCAATTGCGTGACCATAGCAAATGAATTTGTGCTATTTTCACTTTACAGTGCCTCCCCACCAATCAGGAGGCAGGTCAGTGAGACCTGTTTCCCGATTGGCCAAAGCGCCGGGAGATCCTATTGGATGCCCAGTGCTTTGGCGTAAGAGGAAACACAGAGAGCGGAGGAAGGAAGAAGCATGAGGAGCGGACTCCTCCACCACCGCTGCTGCCTGCTCTCCACACTGGAGGAGACACAGCAGGAGGAGAGCCACGAGCCTACGGGGGGGGGGGGTTGTTATCAGAGCCATGATGGGGGGGGGGGGCGGTTGCTGTCAGACAGACAGAGCCGGGGGGGGGTGGTGTGGGGTGTGAGTGATATACTGTATACCAAATTCTGACCTATATATATACCCTATCTGTAGTGCTGATCTACATACCCAAGGCTGACGTATACACTCTATCTGTAATGCTGATTTATATACCCAAGGCTGACCTATATACCCAATCTGTAATGCTGACCTATATACCCAAGGCTGACATATCTACTCTAGGGAAGGGCTGGGTCTGGCGCCCCCCCCCCTCCCCCCACTGTTAAGGAATATTGTAAACCTAAGGGTATTGATAGCCACAAGATGATCTCTACACAGTTACAGTGATCTCAGCAAGATTGAATAATGAATATTCTGTATACAGGCACATTTTAGACTTTGGTAGATGCCACCAGTTGCTTATTTTTGGAGGAAGATTTTAGTGGCTCAGTTGGATTATGCTGCTGGGGTGCTTGAGCATTTACAGCAACCTTTTTTCCTTTTACCCATTGAAATAAAAACGGACTGCTATATTAATCCCTGCTAGTATTGTAGTTTTTTTTAAAGCAAAAACCCAACCCCTAGTTTCACTTCACTCTCAATTTTGCAGGCCAGTGATCAGCCGCCGGCGGGGGGGCACGAGGATTTTTTCGGAGCGGACTTAGAATAACGGGTCTTAGGGTGGCCCATCCGAAGTTCACCCAGAGACGCAGGAGAGTCCTGAAGGAGCCTGAGGACTGAGGGTTTGAGTCCCAGCAGCAGGGCAGATCAGCGTCAGTGATGACTTTGCGGCACAATATCAAAGTCCCGTTGTTGGGGGGTAGGAGACAGGCTTCGGGGTTCTGGTGGCAGGATGGAGGGTGGATCAATAATGAGCCTCCTGTACAGGATCAGGGCCCTCAGCAGAGCAGAGCCACTGTAGTGAAAGGAGGCACAGAAAGGGCAAAGCAGGCTTACTGGGGTGCAGATAATGTCACAGGGAGGAGAGTGTGGTGTTCCCGGGGCACGGACCAAGGTACAGGCAGGGGAATACAATCAAGCTATAGCACAGTACCTTGTATTGGAGGATGTTCCTAGCACAGTAGGCCGCAAGATGGCGCCTGCAGTCAGCCCCTATGGATCCTTCAGGAGTTCACCGGCCCCCATACAGCATGTAAGCATGGAGACATACAGTATCTCACAAAAGTGAGTACACCCCTAACATTTTTGTAAATATTTTATTATTTTATCTTTTCTTTTTAACACTGAAGAAATTACACCTTTGCTACAATGTAAAGTAGTGAGTGTACAGCTTGTATAATAGTGTAAATTTGCTGTCCCCTCAATATAACTCAACACACAGTCATTAATGTCTAAACCGCTGGCAAAAAAAGTGAGTACCCCTAAGTGAAAATGTCCAAATTGGGCCCAATTAGCCATTTTCCCTCCCCGATGTTATGTGACTTGTTAGTGTTACAAGGTCTCAGGTGTGAATGGGAGCAGGTGAGTTAAATTTGGTGTTATCACTCTCACTCTCTCATACTGGTCACTGGAAGTTCAACATGGCACCTCATGGCAAATAACTCTCTGAGGATCTGAAGAAAAGAATTGTTGCTCTACTTAAACATGACCTAGGCTATAAGAAGATTGGCAAAACCCTGAAACTGAGCTGCAGCACGATGGCCAAGACCATACAGGGGTTTAACAGGACAGGTTCCACTCAGAACAGGCCTCGCCATGGTCGACCAAAAAAGTTGAGTGCACGTGCTTAGCGTCATATCCAGAGGTTGGGAAATAGACCTATGAGTGCTGCCAGCATTGCTGCAGAGGTTGAAGGGGTGGGAGTTTAGCCTGTCAGTGTTCAGACCATACGCCGCACTCTGCATCAAATTGGCCTGCATGGCTGTCATCCCAGAAGGAAGCCTCTTCTAAAGATGATGCACAATTTCTTCAGCAGTTTGCTGAAGACAAGCAGACTAAGGACATGGATTACTGGAACCATGTCCTGTGGTCTGATGAGACAAAGATAAACGTATTTGGTTCAGATGGTGTCATACATGCTCAGTACCAACCCTATCAGTACCCTCTTAGAGGGGGATAGGGGCGGGATCGGCACAGGTGGCCGCAGTTAGAGTCACACCCTAGGACATAAGGTTCATCGGTTGGGCAAAGATTGGGTGCCCACACATAGAACCAAGGCCGGGAGATGGCCGGGGGAGGGGAGAGGGTGGGGTAGGGACAATGGGGGGCGGAGGGAGGGGGGAGTTCACGGGGGGAAGGGAGGGAAAACACCCACCTTGCAAATCCTAAAAAGGTTAAAGAGAAAGAAGCCATAATTAGGAAAAAAGCGTAGTACCTCATTGAGAGGATTTTGATGACAGAATTAAACTTGGTAACCTACAATGTGAAGGGGTTAAATACCTTACTTAAGAGGGCCAAATTAATAAAAGAGTTGAAGGAGTTCAGAGCAGACGTGGTGTTTCTTCAAGAAACCCACTTGTCACTGGAAACAAATATAAAATTGAACTCTGAAAACTATCAGACGTGGTACTATGCTGATTCTCCTATAAGCAGGGCTAAAGGGGTAGCAATTGGTTTTGAAAAACAAACTAGGTTTACATTAATTGACAGGATAACAGACCCCGATGGACGCTTTTTGTTTATAAAGGGAAAAGTAGGTGACAGGATTTGGACCTTAGCAAATGTATATTGTCCTAACAAAAACCCCATAGGGTTTCTGATTCAGACCCTAAATAGACTGGCCAAATTTAAGTCAGGGGAGGTTATACTGGCCGGAGACTTCAATTTTTGTCTCGAACCAGAGTGGGACAGCACGTCCCGGGCACAGGGGACAAGTAAGGGTCTACTAAGAAAGCTTAAATACAAGATGAAACAACTTCAGTTGATTGACGTGTGGAGGGTAGGACAGAAGATACGGGACTATACTTTCTTCTCCCCTGTGCACGGGACGTATTCAAGACTGGATTACTTAGTGGTGGAACATAGAATGTTGGACCTAGTTAAGTCCTCACAGATAGGAATCTCTACTTTCTCAGATCATTCTCCGGTCTCGATGAGGATTGGAAAACCCGGAATACAAAGGCAACCGCCCAGCTGGAGATTTGACGATAGTCTCTTGCGGGATGGAAAAGTGGTCGAACAGATCCAGAAGGAAATTTAATTTTTTTTCAGTTCCAATGATACAGAGGGAATATCTTGCGCAACCCTATGGGAGGCGCATAAAGTGTACATCCGGGGAGTACTCATCTCTATCGACGCCGGTGAAAAGAGAGAAAAAAAAAGACAAATGAGTAAGTTAACTAATGATATCCATAGATTAGAACAAGAACACAAGAAACCAAATGGGCAACAGCAGGAAGTCTTCCACTTACTAGTTAAAAAAAGAGACGAACTTAGGGACCTGACAGAACAGGAAATTAATAGGACATTTAATAAAAGGTCGAGGGAGAGATACCGATGGGACAACAAGACAAGTAGATATTTAGCGGGAAAATTAAAAAAACAGAAAGCCTTAAATTACATTGAAAAAATTCAAATCAGCGGGGGCGGGATGGTGCACTCAACAGGGGAGATAGCTGAAGCGTTCAAAAATTATTATGAAGCTTTATATTCTGTAGGCAGTAAAGAAAATCAGGACATTAAAAACTTAGAGAAAAGGAAAGGGTTTTTGGAGAGAAGCAAATTGCCCCACCTGTCAGATGAGGAAAGCCTTTGTATAGATAGCCCTATCACCGAAGAGGAAATTTACAAGGCCTTGAAAGAAACAGAAGTAGGCAAAAGCCCGGGCCCAGATGGCTTCACCTCTATTTACCTTAAAACATTCAGTAAAATTCTAGTTCCAAGACTGGCCATGTACATGAATGGTCTCGTGTCAGATTACAATATGGGAGGCGAGGCCTTGCAGGCTTCACTAACCCTTATCCTGAAAGAGGGGAAAGACAGTACCCTTTGCTCAAGTTACAGGCCCATAGCCCTCCTGAATGCGGATACTAAACTATATGCTAAGGTGCTCGCGTCCAGACTGAAGGAAAGGCTGACCGACCTGGTCCATCCGGACCAGGTCGGATTTATCCCGGGGCGAGAGGGGAGGGATAACGGGGTGCGTTCACTTCTTCTTCTCCGGGTGCTTGAGAACGGTGGGTCCCCAGGTCTACTCCTGTCGATTGATGCCGAAAAAGCATTCGACAGGGTAGACTGGGGACTCATGGTCGGAACTCTGGAGACTATGGGAATTGGTCCCCGGATGATCAAATGGATTAGGGTCCTTTATAACGACCCTGAGGCATTTGTGAAAGTCAATGGTGTCTCTTCTTCAAAATTTACAATGAAAAATGGCACCAGACAGGGATGCCCGCTGTCTCCCTTGCTGTTTGTGCTATCCCTTGAACCCCTGCTGTCTGCTATCCGAATAAACCCGGACATCAAAGGGATTAATGTAGGGTCAGATGAACACAAACTCGCTGCGTTTGCGGACGATGTCTTGCTGTATATAACTAATCCAAGGATCACGATTACGATCCTACTATAAACTTTAGAGGAATATGGGGAGATATCAAATTTAAAAATAAATCCCAGGAAATCCGAAATTTTAAAAATCAATATAAGTAAGCAAGAAGAAACCAAACTGAAAAAAGAATTTAACTTTCCATGGAAAAATGAGATTAAATATCTAGGAATCAAATTAGCACCCTCGGCGAAAGAAATAGTCAATATTAACTTTATACCCCTATTGGATGAAATTAGAAACGAAATTAAAAAGCTATCTGCAACATCATTATCCTGGATCGGTAGGGTGAATGCGACAAAGATGGTGCTCGCCCCAAAGATTCTCTATAAGCTACAAATGCTCCCTTTATCACTTCCACAAATATTTTTTAAAACTTTGAAAAGTTTATTATCAAAGTATATATGGAATAATCAAAAACCGAGAATAGCTTTTAGTGTATTATGTAGGGGAAAGAAACAAGGGGGGTTAGCGATGCCGGACTTTCAAAAATATCATAATGCAATAGCACTCACTCGGGTGATAGAGTGGGCGAAGGAGGCTAATGAAAAAAGATGGGTGAGATTAGAAAAAGAAATGAGTGGTTCACAGCTGGGAAGAATAATTTGGAATCCACCACAATATAGAAGTATGGGATCAGGAACACACGAAATTACACATACAGCACTAAAAATATGGGACAGGATTCATGCACTAAAAAAATGGACATATAATTCTCCACTAATTTACTTAAGTCAGAATGATTTTTTTACACCGGGGAAAAAAGAGGTGGGGGGAAATTGGATAAAAAAAAGAAAATGCACAAATAAAAGATATAATACACCTAGGTAAAATTAAAACATTTCAAACACTGAGTAGTGACACTGGGTTAATGAAAGTAGATGTGTGGCGGTTCCTCCAATTGAGTCACTTTATCGAAAAATTGCCCCACCCACTAAGAGGGAAGGAGGAATATAGACCACTACAAAAGCTTTGTTTAAAAGCTAATTCAAAAAAGAACATAGGGAGAATATATAGAATACAAACGGAGGGTGACGACTTGGAGGACCCGCCCTACATAAAAAAATGGGAAAAAGAATTAGGATCACAATGTAGTACACAGAAAGTGAAGACAATTTTAAAAGTATTACACAACTCAGCGGTCGACAATAGGTCGATTGAGACAAATTTCAAATGCCTCGCTAGGTGGTACATCACACCCGACAAAATGAGTAGATATTTAGTAGATCAATCTCCAGTGCTGGCGTGGGTGCAAACAAGTGGGAAATACAGCACATATTTGGTGGGAGTGCCCCGTCATTAAAAAGTATTGGGATGAAGTCCGCCAGCTAATAAAGGACGTCATGGGGGCGGAAATTGTAGATGACCCATGGACATGTCTGTTCCACGGGACAGATCTCCCCATCAAACAATACAAAAATACATTAATTCCCATCGTTTTAAACGAAGCAAAAAACCTTATCCCCAAAAACTGGAGAGTAGCAGAGAGCCCAAAAATCAGGGATCTGATATTCCAGATAAGCAAGATACAAATTTTAGAGAATACTGATGAGAAAGGGGACAGGACTGAAGCGGGCGGTGATAGGAGGGATAAATGGATAGCTTGGAAAGAGTTTAAAAATACATGGAAATATGCTGAAGAGGTTTCACGATAAATGCATCATAGAGTATTTGGTACTAGAATAACAATAAGTAACGGCTTGGCTAAAAGGATTGCAAGGTGGGTGCGGGAGGGTTGGAGGGGGATAGTAAATTATATGACTAAATAAAAAAAAAAAAGAAAATACCACAATGATGTGACTTAATGTTAGAGACAGAAATGAACGTTGAGTTGAATAAAAGTCTCTTTAACGAACGCTGAGGTGGTAAAAAAAAAAACAAAAAAAACAGATGGTGTCATACGTGTGTGGCGGCAACCAGATGAGGAGTACAAAGACAAGTGTGTCTTGCCTACAGTCACGCATGGTGGTGGGAGTGTCATGGTCTGGGGCTGCATGAGTGCTGCTGGCACTGGGGAGCTACAGTTCATTAAGGGAACTATGAATGACAACATGTACTGTGACATACTGAAGCAGAGCATGATCCCCTTCCTTCGGAGACTGGGCCGCAGGGCAGTATTCCAACATAACGACCCCAAACACACCTCCAAGACGACCACTACCTCGCTAAAGAAGCTGAGGGTAAAGGTGATGGACTGGCCAAGCATGTCTCCAGACCTAAACCAAATGGAAGGTGGAGGAGCGCAAGGTCTCTAACATCCACCAGTTCCGTGATGTCGTCATGGAGGAGTGGAAGAGGACTCCAGTGGCAACCTGTGAAGCTCTGGTCAACTCCATGCCCAAGAGGGATAAGGCAGTGCTGGAAAATAATGGTGGCCGCACAAATATTGACACTTTGGGCCCAATTTGGACATTTTCATTTGGGGTGTACTCACTTTTGTTGCCAGCGGTTTAGACATTAATGGATGTGTGTTGAGTTATTTTGAGGGGACAGCACATTTACACTGTTATACAAGCTGTAAACTCACTACTTTACATTGTAGCAAAGTGTAATTTCTAATTTCAGTGTTGTCACATGAAAAGATAGAAGAAAATATTTACAAAAATGTGAGGGGTGTACTCACTTTTGTGAGATACTGTATATAAATAAAGGCAGGTGAAAAAAAAAGAAATCCTTGTACTATAGGTATTATATGTATATTTATTAACATAGTACAATTGTGAAAAGAGAACATTCTTAAAGTGGTCTGGTTTTTGCCAGTCCATGATGAGGAATCACAGTAAACCTGCACATAGGTATTATAGTGTATCTAACGCCTCATGCACACAGATGCTTTTAGGCATTCAACGTAAATTACTGGTGTATTTCTGCTCCCAGGAGAGACAGGTGCAGTGTGCAGCCACCCCTAATAGTGAATGAATGACTGTGCGCTAGCTTTATCTGTGTATATGCTGTGCTTGCGTAAACTCATGCACGCATACAGGCGTAAATCCCTGAATGCACAAAAGCTGGGTTCAGCTTTTATGCCCATAGTCATGCACAAGTTCACACTAGAATTCTGTATACCCACATACAGCTAGCATACAGCCAATCATTACTGTGGGCGGCTGTATGCTGTAACTGTCTCTCTTGGGTGTGGAAATACATTTGCAGTTTATGTCAGATGCCTGAAAGCATCCTTGTGCATGAGGCCTACATCTGATTTTTTTTTTTTTTTTTTTTTCAAATATAAATTTTTATTAAGTTTTCAAAAGAGGAAAAACAGAAAATGAGGCCAGGCCTCAACAAATCATACAATCACAACATTGTGCCGAGGGTCGCAGCCTCCCGGTTTTGAATCATATATATCAGCTATACCAAATATTCGCCCTTTTGGCCTTCTATTTTCTTTTATTCAACCCAGCAGGCTGAACGAAAAAAAAAACGACAACTCAGGAGGAGCCACTGTACTGAACTATGCAATGTTAGTACAGCAATCTCCCCTGCTGTGATATTGTGTTCTGACAGGGGAACTGCCCACCAGAACATACCGATTAGCACTCTCAGCCATTGGCCGACAGCACTGATCGGGAGACCTCACCTCACGACCTCACCTCACGAGAGCACACCTTTTTCGGTCATGCCTCTTTGACAGATATGAGCCGAATGGCTGGCTTCTGTCGGACCGGCTGCAGTACACGCACGCCGAATGTCGGCTGGTTTCTATTGAACTGGCCGATGCGGCCCAACATTTGGCCCATGTGTACTAGGCTTTAGTCATGGTTAGTGGTGAACGTTAAAACTACTGACAGATTTTTCTTGCTATACTGTATACCAAATTCTGACCTATATATATATACCCTATCTGTAGCGCTGATCTACATACCCAAGGCTGACGTATACATTCTATCTGTAATGCTGATTTATATACCCAAGGCTGACCTATATACCCAATCTGTAATGCTGACCTATATACCCAAAGCTGACATATCTACTCTAGGGAAGGGCTGGGTGTTTTTCTTGCTTTCTCTGTCCTCGATGGGGAGATTAACTCTGGTTAATCTGTCTGTTCCTGTTACCAAAACAGGAACAGGAGGGAATATCTTCTGGTTGTGCTTACAGTATGGAAGGCAAAGGGAAACCTCTCAGACAGCTGGCAAAAAGAATTAAAAAAAAAACGATGGCTTTTAGGTTTTTTCCTCTAGCTAATTATTAGTATTATTTTTTTTATGTTGTCTTTAGATATACTTTACGATTCTTTCTTTCATTCTTTCTTACAAGCATCTAAATTCCTGTTTGATTTTCCTATTGAATGTCAGCTATTCCACAGGTCTGATGCAACCATAGTAAAATGTTGCATTTGGCACTCTCAAAGTCTCAATAATCTTTGTCAGCTATATGGAATAGTGTACTGGCTATGGTGAATTATCTTGATATTATGTTTTCGCCTAAATTCATAGACTCATTATGTAAGATTAGAACATTTTAAAGATAACATTTATAGGAAATAACACAGAGCCTCCACACAGGGATGTATTACACTATGTGGTTTATTTACTAAAGGCAAATGCAGTTTGAACTGCAAGTGCACTTGGAAGTGCAGTTGCTGTAAATCTGAGGGGAAGATCTTAAATGAGGGAAGCTCTGCTGATTTTATCATCCAATCATGTACAAGCTAAAATGCGTTTTTTTATTTTCCTTGCATGTCCCCCTTGGATCTACAGCGACTGCACTTCCAAGTGCACTTCCAAGTAAACTTGCAGTGCACTTGTAGTGCAAAGTGTATTTGCCTTTAGGCCCCTTTCACACTTGTGCGACTTCAAAGTCGTGCGATTTTACCACGATTTTGACGCGATTTCAAGGAATGTCTGTGTAAGTGGCATCAAAATCGGACCAAAGTAGTGCAGGGACTACTTTGAAGTCAGAACAACTTGAAGTCGTACTAATATGAATGGCTGTCATTGAAAATCATGGGGAACGACTTATCATGCTACTTTGCAGTCCCAAATCGTTGGACAAGTCGTATAAGTGTGAAAAGGGCCTTAGTAAATAAACCCATATGTCTTCTAAAGCTTCTGCATGGTTTGTAGTATATAGCAATACTCTAGTTGAATATTACTCACAGTATTTTGCAATTATGTATTCTGCAAGAGCGGCATTTAGTTGTAATCTTTATAGATAAGAATCAACCTTCTGTGCTTAATAAAGAGTCATGCTGACATTTTACCTGTCTAGCCATCTAGTAATGTCTAATGTTTGATGGACGCAATCTATACATGTTAGGCATACAGTAACTGTATGTGCAAGAGACCTATAGCTATGTCACTTCCATCTTAAAGGCAAACTCTCTACTTTTAATAGAACGTTAGCACTGTAGTACACTATTTTCAATGTAGTCGATGAAAACATGCCAGTACCATACCTCCCAACTTTTTGAAATGGGAATGAGGGACACCTATCGGCAGGACACCTATTGGCAAAAGCATGCAGGCATAGGACACACCCATTGCCACACCCCCTTTAGGGAGAATTGTACAAAAAAACAAGATTGGTCAAACCCACAAGTGCTTTTTTTAACACTACTATTCCTTTATATTGGCTTTTGGAATTTACAAATGCAGCAATTTACAAATCAGATGAAAGGTTTAGCGCTGGAAAACACTTTTTGATAGATAAAAAGTGCATTTTATATACATTTATATAGATCAGACCAAAATGAGGGACAAATGAGGAGGAATGAGGGACAGAGGGACATTGCTCCAAATCAGGGACTGTTCCTCGAAATCAGGGACAATTGGCTGCTATGTAGTACTGTATATACATTCATTTCATTAAAATACTAATGTGGTCTGAGTAATTTATCATGTAGACAGACATTGATGGTCCATGAGTGAAATGAAGGAAACAGGAAGTTTATATAGGAAATCTTCAAAAGGTAGGTACTACCTGCACATTGCATGCTCAGAGTTTTTTATGTTGCAAACAACCAATGTTTCGGATCCCATATGCTAGTTCTTTCATCAAGCATCACTGCCGCTATTGTTTGAAAAAGAAGCTATTATGTGGGCTCCACATTGTTGCATGTTTGTGACTAAATAAAAGCCCTGATTCAGCATGGTGTGGGCTGGTAATATGAGCTTTGAAAACATTTTTTAAATCGGGGGCTAGCCACTTTGATGCACTACAGCACACATCTCTACCAGGCTTCAAGACATTTGGAGTGCACCATGCCCCCTTTTTCTTTATTCATACACACTCTGATCAGAATGCCTTTACATGCTAAGGTTGATTGGCAAATAGGCGGTTCAATTTGCAATGCAATATTCACAGCATATTGCCTGTACCCATACCTCCCAACATTTTGAGATAAGAATGAGGGACACCTACTAGCAAACTTATGTAGGCATAGGACACGCCTCCTGCCACACCCCCTTAAAGGAGAATTAACCCAAAAGTTAATTAAAAGGGCTTTTTTTAACCAATACTATTCCTTTATATTACCATTTAAAATTTACAAATGCATCAATTTAGAATTTGGATGAAAGGTTTAGCATTGGGAAACACTTTTTGAAGGATAAAAAGTGCATTTTATATACTGTACAACTATATAGATCAGACAGATAGACCAAAATGAGGGACAAATGAGAAGAAAAGAGGGACATTGCTCCAAATCAGGGACAGTCCCCTCAAAATCAGGGACAGTTGGGAGCTATGTGTACCCGTGTATCCATGTAACAAATAAAGTACTTTTATTCAAGTGCATCCAAGTTGCCAGCCTTCCTGATTCAAGAATTGTACCTGTGGGGCCTGAACGCCCTGGCTAGAGCACCGGATCACAGTTTGTATTGGCAGTGGAGCTGGGGTAACATTTTGTTTCTTTCAATATTCACTTTGCAGGGGAATTGTATCTTAGCTTTGTAAATGAGCTGAAGCTCTGCTGACTTCATCATCAAAATACTGTATGTGCAAGAAAAAAATTGTACGTGCTTTTGGCCATTCTCGGCAGCTCTCGGCTGTTCTCGCCGGCTTTCGGCCGCTCTCGGCGGCTCTCGCAGTCCCACGTGAGCCGCGAGAGCCGCAGAGAGCGGCCGAGAGCTGCCGAGAACGGCCGAAAGTGGCCGAAAGCGTCCGAAAGCTGGCGAGAGCGGCCGAAAGCTATCGAGCGCCGCCGACATATAGGACATCCAGCTCTGTATCTCGGCGGCACCATTTTTAAATGTAAATGACCCTGGGGCAAGGCTGCAATGACAAGGCTGCAGATGAGAGCTGACAAGGCTGCAGATGAGAGCTGACAAGGCTGCAATGACACTGATATGGCTGCATTGATGGGCCTTTAAATGTAAGTTTTTTTCATTAAACTTCCCTCCTAAAAGTTTTTTTCCTTAAAATTCCATCCTAATCTTGGGGTGCGTGTTATACGCTGATAAATACAGTATTTATCTTTAGTAAACCAACTCCATTTACTTAGAGGGTTGTAGCAAGAAATAAGTATTCTCACCACTGTATATGTGTTTTTTTGAATATACTTCCCATTCCTTTAATTGCACTTGTGGACTTTTCTTAAATTTTTTTCTATATCTTTTAAAATCCCTTACCTAGTAGACTGAAGAGGCTTGTTGTTTACTGGTTGCCAGTCCTCTTCACCTAACATTCGACTGTAAAGGTAATAGCCAAGAATCTCTGGAATAGCTTCAACCTTACCCCACTGCACTAGGGCAGATGTCTTTGTGTCCCTGAGTGCTAAAATGTGTCCAGGTGCTGGAGGAAGAGCTGAAATGGAAAATATTTCAAATTACTTATTTAAAAATTCAATAGTCAAGCACAACTCCAGAGAAATTTTGGACAGAGTGGGGAAGGATCGTCACCTGTGTCAGGTTTTGATTATTATTATTGTTTCCCTGTTCCCTGTAGAGGAGACTTCCCCTCACTTCCTGTCCCAACGACAACTGTCACCAAGAAATAAGTCACTGGACCAAGAGGTGAAGAGAAATTGTCCATGTCTCAAGGAGAGGAAGTGAGGGGAAGTCTCCACAATGAGCACACAGTACCCTAACAGATCATCTAACTATTCTTCATGCTATCTTAAAGGATAAGTTCACCTTTTGGAACATGTTACATGTTCCACCCATATTTAGGGTGGAACATGTAACATGTTCAAGCAGCTGCAGCCTCTCCCCCCCTCCCTGTGACAGTGAGTGGGGAATCTTTCCCCCACACCCACTGTCACTATTTGCAAATAACGCACCTGTGCGGGGCTCCACACACACGGCTGTGCCATTCATTCACAGTTTCCTGTGAATGCACGAACTACAACTACCATCAGCCATTGCAGCTGACAGCTTGTAGTTCTGAATGGACCACAAAGTCACTGATGAGCGGCCTTGTAGTTCATTCACAAGCCCTGCAGCTTGTAAACTGCCGGCCTGTATGAGGCCCCTTTCACACTGGGGCGGTTTTCAGGCGTTACATCGCTAAAAATAGCGCCTGTACACCACCTGAAAAAACCGGCCCCATTCACTCCAGTGTAAAAGCCGGCGGGCTTTCACACTGGAGTGGTGCGCTAGCAGGACGGTAAAAAGTGTCCTGCTAGCAGCATCTTTGGAACGGTATAGGAGCGGTGTATTCTATTCCGCTCCTATCCATTGAAATCAATGGGACACCGCGGTAATACCGCGGCAATACGCTACCGCGGCGCTTTGCGGAGGATTTTAACCCTTTTTCGGCCGCTTGCGGGGGTAAAACCGCACCACGAGCGGCCGAATACCGCGGCTAAAACGATGGTAAAGCAGCGCTAAATATAACGCTGCTTTACCGTCGCCACGGCTCCCGCCCCAGTGTGAAAGGGGCCTGAAGGTATGGGCTAAAAGCTGCAGGGCTTATCTGTAGGTGTCTGGCATTGAAGCCCTGGTACACTGATCATGGTTGCAATGATTTCCAGGCTCCTTAAAGAAAAGATAATAAATGCACATTTTTTTTCCTGCAACAATATGTGCATTTAATATTTTTTCCGAAAAGTTGAGATAATCCTTTAAACAATGACAAAACTGACAAATAATATCATCTGAACATGTTTTTTTGTGAGCTGTTTCATTTGTATGCAGAAAGGTAAATACTATTTCTGCAATAGAGAATGTGTTTAAAGACCTATAGATAAATTGTCTAAGCTAAGCTATTACAGCTAATTTAAAAAAAGCGCTGCACAGATACAGTATTCTGAACTTGGTATCTATGGATACATACACATACTTCTTCTGAAACTAAGCCAAGTAGACCTGTTATTGGTGAATATTTTAGAGGCTTTGTCCAGAGTCAAACCCGTCAAATGATATGTTTCACGGAATGGACTACACATACACAATATTGTCAAAAGTATTGGGATGCCTGCCTTTTCATGCACATGAACTTTAATGGCATCCCAGTCTTAGTCTGTAGGGTTTAGTATTGACTTGGCCCACCCTTTGCAGCTATAACAGCTTCAAGAAGTGCATTTGTGAGGTCAGGCACTGATGTTGGACAAGAAGGCCTGGCTCACAGAATCCGCTCTAATTCATCCCAAAGGTGTTCTATTGGGTTGAGGTCAGGACTCTGTGCAGGCCAGTCGAGTTGCTGCACCCCAAACTCGCTCATCCATGTCTTTATGGACCTTGTTTGTGCACTGGTGCTCAGGCATGTTGGAACAGGAAATGGCCATCCCCAAACTGTTCCCACAAGAATGGTGGCATGAAATGTCTTGATATGCTGACGCTTCAAGAGTTCCCTTCACTGGAACTAAAGGGCCAAACCCAACCACTGAAAAACAACCCCACACCATAATCCCCCCTCCACCAAATGATGTGGACCAGTGCACAAAGCAAGGTCCATAAAGACATGGATGAGCGAGTTTGGGTGGAGGAACTTGACTGGCCTGCACAGAGTCCTGACATCAACCCGATAGAACACCTTTGGGATGAATTAGAGCAGAGACTGCGAGCCAGGCCTTCTCGCCCAACATCAGTGCCCGACCTCACAAATGCACTTCTGGAAGAATGATCAAACATTCCCATAGACACACTCCTAAACCTTGTGGACAGCCTTCCCAGAAGAGTTGAAGCTGTTATAGCTGCAAAGGGTGGGCCAACTCTATATTGAATCCTACGGACTAAGACTGGGATACATTAAGGTTCATGTGCATGTAAAGGCAGGTGTGAAGGCAAGCTGAACTCCAGGCAAATAGCTAATTACACAGATAAAATACAAATAAAGGAGCAGTTATGAGATTTAAACTGTCCTGTCTGGTAGGGCATGAGACCTGATTTTTTACTACTTTTTCTACTTCAGTTCAGGAACATTTTTAGGTCTTGTCTCTCCCCCACCCTGTGACAGAACAGTGAAAGGAGAAGAATTAGGCATGAGCGCATCTCTCTATCACTCTGCACCTCCTCCTATCAGCAAATTCCACACACTGCACAACTGTTCGGCTCCTTTTGCTTCTTCTCTCTCTCCCCATCTACTGTACAAGCACTGCTAGAGGCCGATACCAAGCCAAATTCAGATACTTACCTTGCTTGCACTTACAAAAATAGATTTAAGCATTTATTAATTAACAGAGTTGAAGCCACCTGTATCTTTAAAGTGGTTGTAAACCCTTTTTGGTGACTTTTACCTATAGGTAAGCCTAGAATAAGGCTTACCTGTAGGTAGTGGAATTATCTCCTAAACGTGCGCCGTTTAGGAGATATTTCATTTGTAGTGCGCCGATGTCGTGATCGGCACATGCGCTGTGAAGAAATGGACCACGTGCCATTTCTTCCCCCAGCGTTTGCCGCGACTGGCGGCTCCTGCGCTCATGTGCGGGAGTGATGGCATGCGACTCCATGGCCCCTAAAGGAAGAGGGGCAAAGATGGATGTGGCCTGCTCAGATGACCATCGGGGTTTACTTCTTCTTTAATATATGCCTGAAGTTCAGTTTTAAAGATGAAATATAATTGGTGGCTATGGATCACAGCACCTCATTAGTCTTTATGCTGTTTTGATCTAAATAGATCTATATGTTTTGGATATTATACACTTCTTAACAATATTACAGGTCTAGATGCCAGTACTGTTATAAATTATTTTCAGAAAAAGTAACAGAAATTACCCAATGCTGTTTTAAGGGAAATAGGTGCACTAGGCTCGGATTGATCACTGACTCCATATTTGTTCACAGCTTGTACTCGGAAACGGTATGATTTCTCTTTATCAAGATCCAGCACGGAAAGCCTTGGAGAACTTACAGGTCCTTCCAGATTGATCCTCTCCCAGTTGTCGCTTCCTTCAACAGACTAACAAATAGTGACATAGATAGTAAACATCTAAATATATTTCAGAGGTAGGGGGAGATTAAAGCTTGTCATACACATCACCCGACAATCAATTTTCTGGTCGTATGCATCGATGCTGCATCGGGGACACCCGAATCGCGATGCATCGATGCAGTGATTAAAGTCAGCACCCCTATCATACACTGTGTAAATTTTGGCCAGTTCTAGATGAACCAGCTGAATTTGCTATGTGGGTGGGTCTGTTGGCCCCCTCTTG
>CM053027.1:312012521-312040441 GCA_028564925.1 Lithobates sylvaticus | reverse complement strand
TAGCAGCTGTATCATCAAACATAGCAGCTGTACCATCAAACATAGCAGCTGTACCATCAAACATAGCAGCTGTATCATCAAACATAGCAGCTGTACCATCAAACATAGCAGCTGTATCATCAAACATAGCAGCTGTACCATCAAACATAGCAGCTGTATCATCAAACATAGCAGCTGTACCATCAAACGCAGCCACTGTACCCATAAATTGCCACCACTGTGCCCATTAAATGCAGCCACTGTGCCATCAAGCGCAGCCACTGCCATCAAATGCAGCCACTGTAACCATCAATTGCCACCAGTTTGTCCCATCAGATGCTCCCAGTGTCCCCCCTGCCCGACACTTACCTGTCTCGGGTCATCGCATTCCTCCACGCTTCCTCCAAGTCCTTAATGTCTTCTCCCGTCCTCTTTTGCTATGATTGGACGCCCGATAGGCATCCAATCACAGTGCCTGTCGCTTCAGCCAATCAGGTGACAGGTAACCAGACCCGGTGCACCTGATTGGCTGAGAGGTGGGTCAGTGTTAGGGAAGTGATTTATTTGATTCCCTAACACAGCACTGTGTAAGCACCGAACGCACAGCAGTGCGCCGGCTGTTTACCAATTTGGAAGCCTATTAGAGCCCATGGCTCTAATCAGGACGCCTATTAGAGCTGACGGCTCTAATCAGGCACTTCCAAAAACACCCCCTGTAATTTAGATGCCCGGTGCCTGGCAAGGGCCCGGACACCTGAATAGGGGGTGGCAGCGGCGACAATAGATAGATTCATGCAATGCATGAATCTATCTATTGAAGGTTGACGGGTGCAGGAAAGAGGGGGCAGCGCTCCTGCACCCTCTATGAATGCACCGCCACTGCCCGGTTGTATTTCTCCTGGGTGGGGAAATACCACCATGTTTTACATTTACATGTGTGCCCTATAAAAAGGAGGTTGGCATTTACGGACAGAGTAAAATACTCCTAAATTTTGATATACCATACATGTGTAAAGGGCAATGGTGTGCAGGCAGTTTTTTGTTTTTTTTTGTGTTCATTAACGGGCACTTTCGCCCCCTTCCTTCCCAGGCCAATTTTCAGCTTTAAGCGCTCTCGCACTTTCAATGACAATTGCGCGGTCATGCAATGCTGTTCACACAAATAGAGCTTTCTTTTGGTGGTATTTATTCATGACTCCGTTTTTTATTTTTTGTGATATAAGCGGAAAAAAAGCAGAAATTTGGAAAAAAAATATTTTCTTCTTTCTATTTTAAAAGAAATCCAATAAAATCAAATTTTTCATAAATCTTAGCCAAAATGTTTTCTGCTACATGTCTTTGGTAAAAAAAAAAATCCTGTTAAGTGTATAATAGTGTGCAGTATTGCGCAGTATAGATGTGTGCAGATCATCATTGGGACATGTGATTTTACTGTTACATATGTGGGGGATGGGTGTTTTTACTGTGTAGGGACATGTGTGTGGGGACATTATTTTGGGGACTTTGTGTGTTTACATTGTGTGGGGACACTAGGCTGGTGATCAGTGTGTAAAAAGCTGTAAAAAAACAGCTCATACTCACTGATCACTGGCTGGCTGCAGCGATCCGCTCTCCTCTCCTCACTGAGAACTTCCGTGTGAGGAGAGGAGAGCCAATCGCCTAGCAAGCGGCTCTCTATTTACATCACATGTAATCATGGCTGTGATTGTCGAGGTGACACAAGCGCATCGGGATCATGCCGCTATAGTTATAATTTGCTTTTATATATATATAATGCCCTATGTGCTTTTATATGTGTCTTATCTATATATAATGCACTCTTCAAATGTGCTTTAAAATGTATGGTTTTCCCTTTTATGAACAAGAAAATAATGACGTTATGCTGTTGGGCTGGGATAATAATGCTATGGGGCTGGTATGAAATTTTTTCCAGGGCTGGTTTTCATTCCCAGTCCGGCCCTGGCTGTCCCCCTCAAAATAACTCAATACACAGCCATTAATGTCTAAACCACTGACAACAAAAGTGAGTACAGGTTGGACAGAAAATTTACACTGTTATACAAACTGTACACTCACTACTTTACATTGTAAAACCAAAAAGTAAGCAGCATCGGACATCTTGTTACACCCAGCCCGAATTATATGGGCTGGGTGTAACAAGATGTCTGCTGCTGGCTTATTGCGGCCGAGTGCAGGGTGTACCAAGATGGGCGTCGGGATGTTCAACCTCTGACAGAGACACGGAAGGTCACTTCCATTACCGAATGTGACGGCTCCGGTCACTGATTCTTTTTTTTTTTTTTTTTTTTTTTTTTTTATTCCACTTCAGAAAGAATATTCGTGGGTGAATGTCAGCTATGCCCGCATCTCCATCCCTCTATTTATCTTAGCATCATTAGTGGATTGTTTCATTCTCCCCTTTTTTTTTTTTTTTTTTCCCCCCTCGGATTGGGGGGGATAGGGGTCCTGGGTTGGGCATCCATAAAGTTTACATAGTCCAAGAATACATATATACGTCTGAGATCCCACCCAGCCTCCACTGCCCCTCCGCTTCCGTTCCCTCTCTATTCCTATTCACCCCCCTGGGGGTTTTTTTTTTTTTTTATTTCCCCCCCCCCCCCCCTCCCCCCCTGTCCCCCCGTGCCCCCACCCTCCCCATCCCCATCCGCTGTTTTGTTGTTATATAGTGGCCCTTTCTCCCCAGTGTCTTCTCCTGCCCTTAGCATCTGCCTTTCCATGGCAGGATCTCTTTCGGCTTCGCCCCCTAGAGGTCATCGGTTGTCACGGCTGCACTCTCAAAGCCTCCCTGTAGCTCCAAGACCTCTTGAATTTTCTCCAGCTCTCCCATCTAGCCCTCGTGGCCTCTCTGTCCTCCTCCCCGATGTACAACACACATTCCATCATGTAGGTGGATTCCACTGCGTCGACCCATTCCCATACGGGTGGGCTTTCCTTGTCCTTCCACCTCCTTGGAATTACCTTTTTAGCCGCATTAAGCAGATGGGGGATCAATGAGCCTTTATATTTCTTAATTTCCTTGGATGTAGCATGCATAAGTACCACCCAAGGGTCATTTTTAACCTCAATCGTTGTTATTTCTTTTATGTATTTTAGGATGGTCTCCCAAAATTTTTTGATTTTGACACACTCCCACCATAAATGACCCATTGTGCCCCTTTGATCGCACCCCCTCCAGCAGTTCGCTGATGTATCCGCCTGGAAATTACTGACCCTGTCCGGGGTTCTATACCACCTAGCCATGCACTTATAATTTGTTTCTGCAGTTTTCGCATCTACCGCTGACCCGTGTGCTAATTTTAAAATTTTCTTACTTGTGACTATTTCTAATCGTGTTCCTAGTTCGTTTTCCCATTTGATTAGGTATGGCGGCATCTCCGGCCTATCTCTTTCTAGTAGCAGTTTATATATTCTGGATATTCTTTTTTTTGAGCATTCTGCCGTGAAGATTTTCTCTAATTTTGTTAGATCCTTAGCCTCCCTTAGAGGGCTGGGGAGAGAGCCCACAAAGTGGGTTAGCTGGCGATGCCGCCATCCATCTATGGAAAAAGCCTCATTGTTCTGTAACTCGTGCAGTGTCATAATCTTCCCCTTCCTAATAACTTCCCCTAGTCTCGTGCAGTCCTTTCTAATCCAATCACCTCCTATTTCCTTTAGCCCTGGCGGGAAAAAAGGATTTTCTTTAAGTGCTATAAGTGGCGAGTTATATTTTTTGTTAAATATTTTATATATTTTGTCCCAGATTTTCAAAGTCGTGATAGTGATTATGTGTGTTTTTTTCTCCCAATGTCCGGCTTTTCGGAGGATTCCACACAATCCTCCCCAGCCTAACTTCACTCAGTGCTTCCTCCAAACTAACCCATCTTTTCGTGTTGCCTATTTTACCCCATTCTGCGATTCTCAATAGTGCTATAGCATGGTAGTAGCTTTCAATGTCTGGGACCGCGAGGCCACCCTGACTTTTGTCTTGTTTTAAAACTTGGAGGGAGATTCTATGTTTTTTGTAATTCCATATGAAATTCATTATAATAGCTCTTAGTTTGCCGAGGTACTGTTTTGGGAGAGGGAGGGGGAGCATCTGGAATTTGTATGTGATGACTGGTAAGATCATCATTTTTACCGAATTAATCCTGCCTGTCCAGGATAGGACTTTTCCCTTCAGCTCTTGGCATTTTTTTTTTATGTCTTCTAGGAGCGGGATATAATTTATTTTGTATAATTTCCTCGGGTTGTTGGCCAGTTCAATTCCTAAGTATTTTATCCTTTTTTTCCAAACAAAACTAACTGTTTTCTGTAGGTTCTGTTTCTCTATTTTATTGAGGTTAATATTAAGAATAAATGTTTTTGAGGCATTGATTCTAAAGTTTGTTAATTCCCCATATTCCTTTAAGATTTTGAGCAATATAGGAACTGACTTCTGGGGTGAACTTATGTAAAAGAGGACGTCGTCCGCGAAGGCCGCAAGTTTGTGCTCTTCGCTGCCGACTTTACAGCCTTCCACCTCCTGGGTTTCCGCGGATTGTCGCTAGCAGCGGTTCCAAAGATAAAATAAAAAGGAGCGGGGAGAGTGGGCAGCCCTGCCTGGTTCCGTTAAACAGTTCGAACTCAGCAGAGGTCGTTCCGTTGACCTTGATGTTTGTTTTCGGGTGATTGTATAAAGTTTTAATTTTTTGAATAATTTTGGGTCCGAAGCCCATCCTCTGCAGAGTATTAAACATGAACCCCCAGTCTACCCTGTCAAATGCTTTTTCAGCGTCTATTGAGAGTAGTAGACTGGGGGCTCTCGTATCTCCCATCCTCTGTATGGCTAGCAGTGTCCGGATTCCATTGTCCCTCCCCTCTCTGCCTGGGACAAACCCGACCTGGTCCGGATGGATCAGTGTGCCCAAGTGCCCCTTTATTCGATCCGCCAGTATCTTGGCGTATAGTTTTGTGTCAAAATTTAATAAGGAGATGGGTCTATAATTCGAGCACACTGATCCATCCTTCCCTTCCTTCCTCAAGAGGGTGATCGTAGCTTTTAGGGCCTCTGCACTCATATCATAGTCTATCCCTAGGCCATTCATGTACCGCAGCAATCTCGGTATAAGAATCTCTTTATATGTTTTATAATATAAGGCCGTGAAGCCATCCGGACCCGGGCTCTTTCCTGTTGGTGAGTTATTTATGGCCGCTAAGATCTCCTCCTCAGTTATTGGCCTCTCGAGCTCGTCTCTCTCCTCCCCGCCTAGAACCGTTAACCCTGCCCTCCCTAGGAACTCAGGGGTTTTCTGGCTATTTCCAATGCTGTCGTTGTTTCCCTTGGTTTTCACCTCATAAAGTTCTTTGTAATAGTCTCTAAATGTGGAGGCAATTTCACCAGGGGTAAACTTCATCTCCCCATTTCTTGTTTGAATTTTTTCAATAAAATTTCTCGTTTTCTTTTTTTGTAATTTCCTTGCTAAATATTTCCCTGGCTTGTTGCCCCAGATATACTGTTCCCTCGCCAATTTATTGAACTTCTGTCTGACTTCCTGTTCCGCTAGGTCTTTTAATTCCTCTCTCTTATCCATAAGCTCTGTGTAAATACTCTGGCTAAGTACCCCCCCAGATTTGTGCTTTTGCTCCAGGGTTTTAATTTCGGCCATTAAGGCCTGCGTTTTTCCCAGCCTCTCCTTTTTTTTCCATGAGGCTTTAGCTATCAGGAGCCCCCTAATGAACGCTTTATGGGCGTCCCACAGTTGGGCCTCTGAGACCTCCCCATTGTCATTGGTTTGAAAGAACCATTCTAACTCCTTTTTAATATAGTCCCTAATTTCTTTGTCGTGTAGTAGTTCTGGGTTTAGTTTCCATCCGCTAGAGGGCTGTTTATGTCCGGGGAACCCTAACCTCATGGATACCGGCGCATGGTCCGAGAGGGAGGCTATTCCGATATCTGATTCTTTGACCCTTTCCAGTATGCCATGGTCTATTAAAATATAGTCCAGGCGTGAATACGTCTGGTGGACGGGGGAGAAGAACGAGTAGTCTCTTAACTGCGGGTGCTGGATCCTCCATACATCCAACAGTTGGTCCTCCGAGAGTTTTTTTTTAATCCGTTTCAATTGTGCATTGCCCCTTCCCGTTCCACCAGACGTACTGTCCCTCGCGGGGTCCATCACGAAATTGAGATCCCCCATCAGGATCAAATATCCTTTCCTGAAGGCTCTCAGCTTGCCCAGAATTGCTTCAAGGTATGAGATAGGTTTGACGTTGGGGGCATAAACATTGGCCAGTGTTAATTCTACCCCTAAGAGGGAGCCCCTAAGGAACAGGTATCTCCCCTCGGGGTCCGTCATTCTCTCCTCCACTATGAAGTCGATACCCCTCGCCACTCCTCTTGCCCTGCTTGAGATAGTATCCCCGTAAAACCAATTTGGGAGAGCTGGAGAAAAAAGTCTAATATTTGAGGAATGCGCCAGGTGAGTCTCTTGCAGGAACACTATACCCGCGCCATATCTTTCTACTTCCTCCAGGATTTTAGAGCGCTTGCCAGGAGAATTTAAACCTTTCACATTATAAGACAAAAATTTAATTTCTATGTCCTTCATTTATTTTTTTTTTTGGGGTTTTGTCTTTTTTTTTTTTATCTCTTTTTCTTTCCTTCTTCCCACTGGAGTATTGATGATGGTAGCAGCCCCACAGCGGACGGTATTTCCCTCCCCCTTTCCCCCCTCCCCTCCCCTTCCCCCCTCCCTCTTCCCCCCCCCCCTCCCCCCCTCCCTTTCTTCTTGTCCCCCCCCCCTTTCTCCCCCCCCCCCCCCCTCCCCCTCCCCCTCCCCCCCCTCTCCCCCCCTCCCCCCCTCTCTTACCCCAACTAGGGTCCCCGGGTCATTGGGTGCCATCCTTTGTGGCTTCCCTTAGACTCCGGATTCCTGGTGAGGTGGAGCCTGTTTAGCCCTCCCCTCCCCCTCCGCGTCCCGAACTCGGGGCGCAGAGGGGGGGGGGGCAGGGCCGGTTTGAACAAAATTCTCATGCAGCTACATATGGGCATTCGCCCCTCCTCCCGCCCCGCCCCCACCCCCCCCCCCAGGGTCCCCCAGGCCCTCCATTTCAATCCAGCCCTGCAGGTTCGGAACTACAATCCCGAGTTTTGCACAAAATCCCTGTATTTCTTCCGGGTACCTCAGCCTGGCCATACACCCCTCTTTTAACCCTATTAAGCATGAGGGGAAACCCCAGTTATATCTTATGTTTTCCCTTTTCAATATTTCCAACAGGGGTTTCTGGTGTCTCCGTCTTTCCAAGGTTCGGGCCGATAGGTCTGCATATACCTGAATTTCAGCGTCCTTATGCAATATTGGGGACTTATTTTTTATTTTCGCCCACAGGTCCTCTTTTTCTTTAAAGTGGCTGAATCTGACAATTATGTCCCGGATCCGCTCTGTACCCCCCCTTTCGGGTCTACCTAAGGGGGGTATCCTTTCTATTTGAGGGAAGTGGTCTAAGTCCTTGCCACTTATGGGGCCCAAGATTTCCCATAGTTTTCTTTCTAGGTCTTCCCCTCTTTGTTCCGGGACGGCACGCAACCTCAGGTTTAGCCTCCTATCCCTGTTTTCTTGGTCCTCTATCTTGTAGAGGGTCTCTCTCTGGGTGAGATAGGCACTTTTTAATTGTGTTTTCAGCTTCGCGATTTCCAAATCTATAGAGTCCGCTCTCCCTTCCACCACTTCAACCCTGGACAGCAGATGGCCCATATCCTCCCGTAGGGAGTTAATTTCAAGTTTGATTACATTTTCCAGGCGTAATAACATCGCCTCCATTTCAAGTTTATTGGGGATGTGGGTTCCTGATTGTTGGTCCTCCCCCCTACTGGGCTCAATCTCGGTCTCCATTGTAAGGTCCGCTCTGGAGTCGTTGATTTCTCCTTCCGCCCCGCCCCTGCTCTCCGGGGAAGCTCCGGCCCGAGTTTCTTTTCCCGATGTTTTTGGGCTTGCACCCTGTCTTAAGTAGTGTTTGATTGTACTTGTCTCCCCTTTACTGCCTTTGGTGGTTGCTTTCTTAGGCTGTTTGGCTGAATCTTTATTCATGTTGACCTTCTTTTTGGGTCTGATTCTCTTCCCCAGTCTTATTACAAACCTGGGCCTCCTGGGCCCTTTTCCACCTCCTACCTTTTAATGTGGTCCTTGCTTTAAGGCTTTCCTTTACCCCTCGGTCGTTTAGAGTTTTTTGGGTTCGCGGTCTGTGCCGGGACCGTCAGGGGCGCCTGGCCTAAGCTCCTCTCAGTGTCTTTTTGTCACAAGGTTAATATCCACAAATATCTTGTGGTGGCTGAGACCGGGTTGCCCCTTTGAGTTCTATTTGATCTAGGGTCGGACGGCCCTATCCGTCTCTCAGAGTCCTGTCCGGGCTTCTTGGGGATATTATTTATTGCTTATGTCCCCCTGAGCTTTAGGACCCGAGGCTTTCTTCTGGATGTTCCTCTAATGTATAGAGACGGGTTTGCAAAAAGCTGGGGGGGACCTTTTCCGCTTGTAGGATCTTGGGATAGGGCACACGACACCTACGCAGTGGCTGAGGCTGTTATCTTTTAACGGGGGGGTTTGTTCGCCCCTCCTACCAGTTAACTTCAGCAATAAACAGTTTACACTTTTCCACAGTCCTACCAGATGGCTCTGCTGGTAAAATCCATCGGTAATTACAATATGTTACAGGGGGTCACTGATCTCAATGATGTGGGAAACACATGAACATATGACATTTTATAGTTAAACCTTAGTTTCACATTTTTAGAAATGCCTAGAGCTTTAAAAAACATACACAATCTCAGGTCTCGGTCTTATTCAGATGTCTGTCGTCAGACAGGACCCCAGTGACCAGTAGGTCCTCATAGGTACCAATCGGTCCTGTTTTCTAATATTTGCTTTTGTGCTCTTGTGAGAATTCTATATAAACAGGGTGGAAGTGGCGGCTTTCTCAAAGATGTAAGCCCCAGGGACCAGTCTGCGAAATTGACTATCTGGGTAGATAGATATTCATTTGGGATCATCCAAATGATTTAACCGTTTTTCTAAATGTTCACGGGCGGGGAGTACATTGTGTGGCATCGGTTCATTATACAACAATTTTATCACCCAGCAAGATGTAAGTATACCGAAAATCCTAGGGTAACTGTAATGCTGAAATAGCTACTAAAAGCCTCATACAAGGTTTATTCAAGTACCTCCTCCTCAGGGTGTTGCAGATCTTCTTTTATAACTATCATTTAGGGGAAAAGAAAGAAAAAAAAGAGAAACCTACAGTACCGTCCCCCAGAGAAGAAACCAGACCCGGAAAAACTGTTGTATGATTTTTGAGTTATCCAGTTTATATAATCCAGTCCATCCCTCTGCTCCCTTCTAGTTGTAGGTTTGCATAAAACGTCCCGTAGGAGAGATTTTTATATGATATATCTTGCACTAAGTAGTGTAGTCTGGTGGCTTCTGAAAAATAAGCACAGCAGAAAATAGGAAATGTGCCCCCAGGAAGGGATTAAACGGCATGTCATAGAGTCCAATCGCATTTACCTCTGATTAGGTATACCAAGAGACAGTCAGACATTGAGCCCAACAGCTTGCTGTGTTTTAATAAAGATAAAGGAGGAAGGGCCGGCCTCTGGTGGTTTCCTAGGTCTCCATATAGTTATGACCGTGTACAAGGAGATCAAGCATTGCTGTTGACTTTTATGCTGACAATCATAGCTCGTTAAAGTGCTTACCTCCTCCGGTGGTCCGGTTTGAAAAAGAGCCGCTTTGTAGCGTTATAATGTGCAATACTCACGGTCCGTGCCCTAAACCCAGATGATCTGTGGTCATGCAGGGGAGAGAGGATGCGGGAAGTCAGCGGCAGGTCGGCGGTGGCGGAAGATGGTAGGAAGAGGCTCACCCCAGGCCGAGACGCTGATGTTGATACCCATGTCACGCTGCTGATTCCGGGCTGTTGACGGGGGAGCACACGGAGCCTCTCACCCTCCATGGATCTTTGATGTCTTCCCCCCTCGCAGCCCGCGCTGCATTCAGAAGCCCGCTAGCTCAGGCCCCTCCCTCCGTGCTGCGCACTACGCCAGCACGTCCTGCCACATCCTTCCGGTCACTGATTCTGATGGAATATGTGGCTGTGCCCTGCACCCCTTTCCCGGCCAGCTTACCTAGTCCCACTGCTGCCAGCCTGTTGAGGACTCGCTCTCCGCTCCTCCCACTGACTTCCAGTTGCGAGCAACGCCGCCTCATTCCCAGGTATCGGATTAGGCATCGGGAGCATCTGTGCGAGTAAAAGGACTCACGCAAATGCTCAATATCGGTATCTATATTAGTCTCAGTATCAGGACAACCCTAATGACACCTACCTGTCCAGGGATCTCGCGATGTCGGCACCCCAACCGATTTTCTGATCAGCTCTCGGGTGCTGCTGCTGCCATTCGCGGTAAGGGAAACCGGCAGTTAAGTCTTTCAGCTTCAAGCCCGGTTCCCTACTGTGCATGCGCAAAGCATGCTGCGCTTTCTAACTGGCTTGGCGGAGGAGAAAGGTGGAGGGGGGCCAAACTTCAGGGGGACCTCGCTGCGGCCAGGTCTCCCGGAAGTGGGGACAGTATACCTGTCAAAAAAAAGGTACCCCCCCCCCCCCAAAAGGTGCCAAATGTGGAAACGGAGAGGGGAAGGAAGCAAACAAGCTTGAGTGGAACTCCACTTAAAGGCTTGCTCACTAGCATAACAAACTCTACTAACCTTAGCCAAAACTCTTACTGCTAATTTCAGAAGGAAATGGGTGTTTATTGAAGTGCACACAGCCTGTCAAGTGACAGGTAGAGCTGAAAAGAAGGAGAAGCACACTGGGCCATGCCTTTTATACAAACATTAATTCACAGGAAGTGCCAGAGAAACTTGATATAAGAAATGCTTAAAGTGGAGACAGTATTAGCATATTAGACCACTATATTATCTTTTAAAATTTGAATTTTATGTAACTAGCACATTACATGAAAGTGTGCTAGCTGCATGCATCTTCCCAATATTATCATACATTTACAATTTCACCTACAGTAGTAGTTTTATACAAACCTCTATAAAAATCCTGGCATTTATCAAACCTTGTACTAAGATAACTTCTACAGCTTCCCTTACAGCAGGATAATGCTGACATCACATATGTAAAACATTTGGAAAAAACATCATTGGGAATTTGTTAGAGAATAGAATGTGCAAACCAGTACATTGTGGAAACCCTTTTAATTCTTATCTGTAGGTACCAAAAGGGGAAACGATGAAGGGACTTTCACAAAAAAGAACAGAAAGAAAAACGGAAATAAACACTGACTACTAACATTGAACTGTGGGCTCACATTGCCATGGACAATCATAAAAAATACAACCAATACAGTGTAAGCCCTGTGCAATTTTGGATGCGTTTCAGAACACACAGATGGTGTGATACAGTACGTTTTAGAGCCCCATAGACTTGAATGGAAATTGCAATCAAATCGCAGAGGTGTTCAAATGCACTGTGTTTTCTAGGACTGTGCTGTATGTACGCGGTCTTTGAGAGAGAGTAGATAGAGAGAGAGAGATTTTGTCCAGAACAGAAATCACAGCTGTGTCCAATCGCGTCAACATCGCAGCAGAATTGCAACGCAACTGCTCCTTGAAATCGCATTGCATCAGTATGAACCAGGGCCAAAGAAAACTGAAAACCATATCAGTCTTTATATCAATACAAAAATTCCCCAGTACACTCTCCAGCTAGTCAGCACAAACAGCCTGCTATGTATGCCCAAAGCTTCTTTTGGCCATACTTCTCTTGTGGGTCACAGGAGTGTACTTACTTGTGCTCTCCTATGACCCAGAATCAGCCATCAGTCGGCTGTAAGCTGACGTGGCAGAACAGCCAACTGTGTCCAGATTTGGACATCCATCTATATATAACCTTAGCTATCCACTCTGTGTGCAGCTACATGCAAACAGCAGCAGGCGCCTTTGTTTAACCACTTCCCACTGACATCTTTCAGGATAACTGCCAGCGCGCGCCCGTGGGGGCGCGCAGCGAAAGGTGGTGCGAAAGGTGGTGCGGCGTGTCAGTCTGACACACCGCTACACCGATCTTGGTAAGGAGCCTCTGACAGATCAGCCCTGTTCAATCACGACTGATCACAGTGTAAACAGGAAAAGCCGTGTATCGGCCTTTTCTCACTCGCGTCTGACAGACGCAAGTAGAGGATTTTGGAAGAAAGGAAGATTGATTATCAGCGCAGTCCCCCCAAGGATGCCCACACTGGACCACCAGGGATGGCACCAGGACCACCAGGGATGACAGTCAGTGCCCAAAATATGCCAATCAGTGCCCACAAATGGTGCCAGTCAGTGCCCATTACCAATGCCTGCCATATGTCTCCCTATCAGTGATGTCCATCAGTGTCCATCCATGCAACCTAAAAGGAACCCATCAGTGCAGCCTTTCAGTGCCGCCCATCAGTGCCGCCTTATCGGTGCCCGTCAATGCAGCCTCATCAGTGTCCGTCGGTGAAGGAGAAAACTTAGGCTGAGCAGCGGCTGCTATTCGTATACCCTGGTCATTCCAGTTGCAAGAATCCTCTGATTCTTTCCTCTGGAATCTTGTGGTCTCATGTAACTGGCCGTGTACAGTACATGCGGCCTTAATCCCTCAGTGACAATAACACTGTTCTCGCTAATATTTACAAAAGTACATGATTTCATAATCCAGATCTTACGTACAGTTATATTTAAAAACTCTGTACTGACAGTTTGAGCACTGTAGAATTAAAAGAGCTATCAATAATTATGTAACTGAGAGACAGATGTAATGGGGGAGTCTTGAAAAGAGCGACAAGAGAATTTGTAGCACATTTTCTGAGATACTGCAGTGTTCAAATGGCGTGATTAAGCTTCCACTTAACCATTTTATGACGGAGGGTTCACCTCTCTACAGAACCAAGTCAGAGTTAATTGAGTTGCTACAAGTTACATACAGAATTGCACGTTAGGATTATTCTATTCAGTCGGCTCTCCTTGTGATTTTCTAAAACTCAAATGTCACTTCCTTCTGAAAAACCTGGGGGTGGGGGGTGTTTACACCGTATATGAACCCTTCTCAGAAATCCTACTTCCTGCCTTTGTGATTGCCTATATGTTTTTCTTCAACATTTTACTGAACTACAAGTCAAATTATAGGTAACCCCTGAAGGACACATGTAGTGGGATACTTTTTAAGTCTTTTCCTCACCTAAAGTAGAACTATAGGCACAACATTTTTTTTTTTTTTCCATTTTGTATAGAGTAAGGGAGGGTTATAACCTCGGTTAGTTTTTATATTTGCCATCTGTGTCCCACTGGGGAAATTCCCCTCCACTTCCTGTCCCATAGCCAAAACAGGAAGTGAGAGGAAATCCCTGCAAATTAAGGGAATCCATTGTGGCCCCCTGGGTCACCAGAAGTAGTGTCCCCATTTGAAGTTTTCTCTTTTATTACTGTTCTGGGGAAAACCAAAAATTTGGAATTTTCTTTTACTTTCATTTTTGAACAAACAGACAAATTTGGACAAATAGAGAGGGAGATTCTCCCTAACAGGGTTAGAGGTAGCTATAAAAAACTGACAGGACCTCTAATTCCTCTCCTCTCTATCCACAACAAAACAAAAAAAGCTTTTTCATTTAATTATACTTTAAGGGATGCAGACATAAGTAATCTGATGCTACAAGGGACAGCTTTGCTTTCAGCAGCTTCTGGATGTAACAGATCCCTCATGGCGGGACACGGCGCGGGGACAGCTCTCCAGAATCTGGGAGTGAAAACAATCTCCCTGCAAGGCAGTGCCGCCTACACAGGGAGATATAACGGAGCCAAATACACAGCTAGTAGAGACAACTGCCTACACAAAGTGGTACTAAAGCCGCCGACATAGGGAGAGGTAGGAGAGAGTAGACAATGACGGCTACAGCACAGATCTGCATTGCCGGGAGTACATCTATGGACATCCACTGCTTTCAAAGCTGGCCACGGCCCCCTGAAGGGTGCGCGCGGCACTCGCTGTGATCACCCGAGTCAATGAGACTCGGGTGATCACAGATCTGACTAAGGGTCCGATCCCGGCCCCTTACCACGTGATCAGCTGTCAGCCAATGACAGCTGATCACGTGATGTAAACAGAGGATCGCTGTCCCCCCAAGGATGCCCACACTGGACCACCAGGGATGGCACCAGGACCACCAGGGATGACAGTCAGTGCCCAAAATATGCCAATCAGTGCCCACAAATGGTGCCAGTCAGTGCCCATTACCAATGCCTGCCAGATGTCTCCCTATCAGTGATGTCCATCAGTGCCCATCCATGCAACCTAAAAGGAACCCATCAGTGCAGCCTTTCAGTGCCGCCCATCAGTGCCGCCTTATCGGTGCCCGTCAGTGCAGCCTCATCAGTGTCCGTCAGTGAAGGAGAAAACTTAGGCTGAGCAGCTGCTGCTATTCGTATACCCTGGTCATTCCAGTTGCAAGAATCCTCTGATTCTTTCCTCTGGAATCTTGTGGTCTCATGTAACTGGCCGTGTACAGTACATGCGGCCTTAATCCCTCAGTGACAATAACACTGTTCTCGCTAATATTTACAAAAGTACATGATTTCATAATCCAGATCTTACGTACAGTTATATTTAAAAACTCTGTACTGACAGTTTGCGCAACACATGTAAGTGTGTTACCACGTTGCCTAGCCATCGTTACTGTAATAGCCTAGTTTGCATTGGCCCTAATAGTTTACATCAGCCTTTCTCAACCTTATCACCACAAAGGGAACTCTGGAACAGATTTCAGGCCTCAGGGAATTCCACTAAAATAATTGGACCTACAGCTTATGGTACATTAATGTGATCAGTGAGTTTTAGGGTGTTTTAGCCATTTGACCTCCCAGAAGGTTTTACCCCCTTCATGACCAGAGCATTTTTTGCTATTCTGCACTGTGCTACTTTAGCTGGAAATTGCATGGTCATGCAACACTGTACCCAAATTAAATGTATATATTTTTTTCACACAAATAGAGCTTTCTTTTGGTGGTATTTGATCACCACTGGGTTTTTGCGTTTCTATTATATAAATGAAAAAAAAAAATACTGAAAAATTGTTTTCTGCTACATGTCTTTGGTAAAAAAAAAAAAAAATGTGTTTTTGGGGATACTATACTATTGGGGACACTAGTATAGTTCTGATCAAGATACTGATCCATATAGACACTATACTGGTAATGGCGATGATAAGCAACTTTATAGTGTGACTGTGATAGTGTGGCGAGAAATCTAGCACTAACTGACACTGGCTGGGAGAGACACTAACTGACATCGCTAGTGACACTAATACAGTGATCAGTGATAATACTGTACACTGCACTAATGGCACTGGCTGGAAAGGGGTTAACATCAAGGGGTTAACTGTGTGCCTAACAAGCGTAATGTGTGCTGCTTTTACTAACAGATCTGTCTGCTTTTTCTTCCTGAAATTAGAGTTGATTTCAGGGAGAAGAAACAGACAGATTGCTGTCTGTGCACAGAGTTCTGTGTGTTTGTCAACACAGAAGTCTGTGCTGTGATTGGCCACAGCTGATCAGCAGGTTTCAGCCAAAATCATTGGCTGAATTCTGCTGAAAAACTTGTGCTGTGTCCAATTATCAAACCAGGAAGTACACCATGACATACGGGTACTTTGCGGTGCCTGACTGTGCCGCTCGCTCGCAGGACATCTACTGTGACCAGCTTGGCAAGAGGTTAAATAAAAGAATAGAGAATGGGGTTTACCTAATAATCTAGAACTGAAACAAATAATAATAATAATAATGGCCATTGTTGGTTAGCATAGATGTGACCCCTTATGTTGGTTGATCAGTGTAGGACACTACAAACCCATGGCAAATTTTGAGGAACTCCAAGTTCCTGGGATCCCTGGTTGATAAAGGGTGGTTTACACTATAGATTGCCATTTGTTAGCAACTGCTAGCTAACCATAGCAGGTTAACTCTAATGGCGTAGTAGAGTCATTTAAAGATGGCCTGAGTGCTTCTGCCATAAGACAAGGTTCACACTTTTATATATGACATCCATGTGAAAAGGTGATTGTGCCTGGTGCATTTAAAGTCATCTCTGTAGCATGGCTTTCATGAGACTTTTCATCTTGCATGCCAATTAGCATTTGGCCAATTCTTTTACAATGGAGGTGTAAATATTATCAGCATGCCCTTGCCAAAAGAATCAAACCAATGGTAAATTGGCACTTCTGTACCTTTGTGTCCCTGAGTCCCTGATAGAGGTCTTGGAAGTTGGGAGTAGTTGGTTCATATGAAACTTACTTTATTTATGTCTGTCTGATCTGGTAAACTTGTAGCTTTTCTGCTCAATACATTGTTAATTCTTTTTAAGGAGAAACTGGTACCTTTTGAGTGAAACATAAAATAAAGGGTTAACATTTAACACAGACCATACTCAATACTCATTTACTTCTTTGTTAAAAGTCTAAACTTTTACCCTCAGGAGTGTTTTCTGATGTCTCAAGGCTTGCAGGCCTTGTCTTTTTTGTGAGCCAATCTATGGAATGACCCTGAGAATACACAAAGACATCAGAGGTGGAAAATGGCATGGGTTTAGTTAATTTTCTGAGCCATGCCTAAAAGCATACTAGCCCAAACGCTAGCAGTTTTTTTATTGGTTTCATTGCTGTCACCTTTAGAAAATGCAAATTGCCCGGCTGTCACTTATTACAGTACTTTGTGAGCAGTGACCTAGAAACTAATTTACAGCCTCAGGATTGCCCACTGGGTATCGACCACTGTGTTATAGAGGGTGCGGACAGGTAGGAACCTTTTTCCACACATGGCAGACATGTCCTATAGTACAACAATTCTAGTCTCTAAACTCTTTCTTGAACCCTTTCTTGACATGCTCTATTGAATCTATTGAAACTCCCCAGGTCGTCCAAAAAAATTGTTGTAAACTCCCCCTCTATGTCCTAACAGAGACAAACACACAATATCAAAAGCCTTGCTATCATCTACTCTCTTCTTACCGGAAACTTAAAAGAGAGTCAACACAGTTATGCACATTTTTGATCATCTGGCAACCTTGGAGCTCTAAATTTCTTCCTAGTGGCTTCAACCAAGACCTTCTTGTACTTTACGGGAGGGTGTGTTTATCTGACTTAAATTTCTCAGGCTTGCACACCGTATCCTTCTCCCCCATCCCCTCTCCCAATCCTTCTGTTTTTTTTTCCATTACAGAGTCCCCCCCATCCCTTTTTTTTCGTCTTTTGTCCTTCGCCCTCCTTCCCATGCCTTCCCTCTATTCCTATTATTTCCCCTCTTATTATGTATGGATACTCTTGTATCTCACAACTTTACTGGAATCCTTGCCCCAGTACTTACTACTAGTAGTTTTACTCCCTACTAATTAAAACCTACAGTTTCTACCCCTATTCAAGCCCTGGTAACCATTAGCTTTATTAAAGCCATGGTAAATGTTGGTTTCCTTTTCTATGTCTGGGACCGTATGCAACAATGTAACTCCGAAATGATTCAATATGTACACATAGTTTTATACCTTCGAATCTCTGTACATCGTTAAACTTGCCTTACAAAAAAAAAAAAAACAATGAATGTAAGATAAGATTTATTGTCATTGTAAAACAAATCACAATGAAATTACATTTCTACTCCAAACATTATTCATAAATCACAATTTCAACCATGCATTTACCACATAGGATTTAATTATACCAAAAAGTGTATAATATTCATAAATATATAAAAGTGTCCCCATATTGCAAAAGTATAAAAAGTGCCCTCATATTAAAAAAAAAAAAATAAAAAAAAAAAAAATATATATATATATATATATATATATATATAACACATATACAGCCTGTAAAGTCACAGTAAAGTGTAGGCACAATTCACATAGCTGTAATGTATGTGTTATTTAGTGAAAAAAAAAATCTTTATTTTCAGCATCGCTGTTTACTTTAACCATCTGTTCTTTTACACTATATTGCGTATTTCACTCCATGCAGTGTTAAATGCAGAGTTTGTACTTTTTGAACACCCTTTACCGCTTCACTGCGTTGTTTTCAAACTTATTTTGAGCTGATGGTTTCGTAATACTTGTGACGGTTACAGAAGGGAATTTTGATGCACGTCTTCCTGTGTTGCGCTGGTAATTACTGGTATTGCAACATTCTCGGCCCTGCCTGGATTTATTTGCTGACACTGGAGCTGTGAGAGGAGAGATGAAAGTACTATCATGGGAATGATATGTTGCATGTGGATAAGTTTTTTCCAAAGCATGCTCAGTTAGATAAACCCTAAACATTAGGCAGCAGCGAATGTGACAGTTGATAGGATGTGGTTAGAAGCCATTACAATATGAAGGTGCTAGAGCAGCAATAATTTTCTCATGCTCATATACTTTAAGCACATTTTCATTCTCTAAGTTTTCCCAGCAATGCTAAACACTTACCTTCTAACTATATATACGGTAGATACACATACAGAGTATATACAATAGCTCTAATTTTCATATTCTTATTCTACTAGATTGCTTAAAGATGATTTTATGACACATTCAATTAAATTTTCATATATGAAAAAAATAAACATGTCTCCAATACCTATTCACAGTAAAATCCTAAAGGCCCGTACACACGATACGAAAAATTCGTATGACGAGCTGTCTGCCGATATTCAGATCATTAGTACGGTGCTTTCGACGGACGATTTTGCTTTTTCGTCAGACAAAGGCTGGATGTGCAGACTATTAAATTTTTGCCGAATGTGAACTCAATGTCCGATCTTCGTTTCATTAGTATGGTTTTTGTACGAAAAAATGCAGAAACTCAGAAACAAAAGAATACATACAAAACTATTCAACACATTACGTCAATTCTGATGTTGTATTCTGTCGTACGAAAATTTTCGCGTTGTGAGTAACCTCTTCACTTTCGACATGAGACTACCATGCCACAAAAAACGAACATTCGGTCGTCCAAATATTTAAGCGTGTGTACGAGACTTTAGGTGTATGTAAACCTCAACAATTTAAGTGTATCTATAGTCAAATTGTAAAATCATATATTCACTTCCACCTTTTATTTCAATTATTTCTAGCCTACCTCTATTAAATCTGAATGAACTTGAAGTTTGTAAACTCCTTGCTCTGTGTCAAGTGAGCGTAGCCATAGCCAAGAACCTGGATAGCTAAAATGCTGGCTTCATAAACTTGGATTGCCATGTAAATAGCAACATTGCTACACATTAAACTGATAAAATGTACCATTTTAATAAAAAATTAAGGTCATTTTGAAATTTATGGCAGCAACACATCTCAAAAAAGTTAAGACAGGACTAGAGATGGGTACAGGCATGTTCAAAATTCCACATGCCCGATGCTGCCAGGAAGCCGACACTGCACATGGCTAATCATAGGCAGTGAGACATTTCCTGGCCCGCAATTGCACAGATCAGGAAATGTCTCACTGCCTGTGATTAGCCATGTGCAGTGTCGGCTTTCTGGCGGGATCAGGCACGTGGGATTTCGAACACGCCAGGCCCATCTCTAGACAGGGCCATGTTTAACATCCCCTCTTCTTTTAACAACACTCTGTAAATGTCTGGGAACTGAAGTCCAGTTGCTGGAATTTTGGGAGAGGAATGTTTTTACACAACATCCCAACTTTTTTGGGACAAAGGCTGTACCGTTTGGGTATTCTGACAGCCACAAGTGCTGGCTGACAGAAAACAATATCGGGCAGCGGGAGATTAGGCCATCCACGCTGTTTACAAATACAAATACATGTACGTGGCCAGCTTAAATAGGACAGCTCCAGTCTCCTGTGTAAAAATTAAAAGTCAGCAGCTACAAAAACTGGAGTTGCTGCCTTCACCCGAGGTAGTTATTCGCTAGCCTTCGGGTTCCCGACGCCAGCATCCTAAATGTGGGAACCCAGCTGTGACAGCTTGCGGCTTCACAGCCGGTTGCCCCCTGCACATGTGCAAGCCGCGCTACGCATTGTGAATGGTCCCGCAGTCTTCTGGGACCTATTACGTGTCACAGAAGACTGTAAGGAGGGGAGGGGGGGGGGGGACTTCCGCTCTGATCAACTAGGCAGTTAGAGCGGAAGTGGGAGCGGGTACCTGTCAAAATCAGGTACCCGCTCCCCCCAGCCCTCCCCAAAAGTGCCATTCTTGAAAAAGGAGGGGGTGGGGAGGCCTTAAAGCAGAACTTCCCCTTTTGGGTGGAGCGCTACTTTAAGTCCTTCAGCCCCTTTTTGCTACTTTTCATTTACCCACCAAGAATGTTACAATAACTTCATGGTACATTTTAATATTGGTACGTTTTCACAAAATACATTATATGCATGCACAAAGTCTAATATGGGTGTGTGTGCACCAAAGCATTATAGCAGTAATGAGCACCAAGAATACAAAATGTACAGTCTTTCACCATACTGTCAATAAATTAGACATAGACCTATATAAGTCCTGGAACCTGTTTTCTCTTAAATGAATCCTATTTTACTGTTTAGTTCCTGGTTTGTTATCTAATACGTATCCTTTGATTGCAAGTATAAGACCATGCCCATTGCTAACTTGCCAATTGCTTTGACCTTCTACGGCAGCTGTGCGTTCAGACTGAAACTTCACCATCTGTTCTCTCCCACTGTCATCTTTCAGTAGTTGGATGTGTTTGGTGATTTCATTGTAGAGCTAGCAAGAATTCAGCACAGACAAAGAGGCAACTGTCATTTAGGTCAGCCGGAAAAATGCCCTACTTCATTGATTTAACAGGGTGTAGTGAAAAGCAAATATTCCCATGCCCAGTACTATGCTACAATATAGACCTTTCTTCTCAAGATATCCAGGGAGAAGCACGGAAAAAATACAAATGCTTTCTTGGCTTACTCCAGTATTCTCAACAAAAACTCTGGCTCATCAGCCTAACATGATTCAAGTCTGTGTCATCAAGATCACTCATCCTGAGATGTTGCACAGATAAGATTGCTGCAACATACATAGTTCATCTGCAGTCTTCCACACATCCTGTGTAGCGACTGCTCTGAGTCCTCCTGAACAATAAAGATGGGTGAAGTAGACAAAGAGCTGAAATTTCTCCATAAATAGCCCAGGGATGTAGAACATTTGTCAATTATCAGAAGAGTATTTAAACAGTATGAGATAGGGCAGGAGCTTCTAAAGTAAGGGTAGTGAAGAACGTTTCTTCCTCTTAGACTGGGTTCGCAACTAGTGCAAATTGGATGTGGCTTTCCCTGCATTCCAAATCGCATAACAGGAGATTGTGACCGGCTCTTTATGGAGCTGGTTCACACATCTCCCTGACGGCTGCGGAGCGGCTTGCACGGGAGTCCTGTGTGTCTTTGGCTCCGTTTCAGGGCCGAATCCAGGCAAAAATTTAGCCCTGATATGTCACTGAAACAGAGAAGAAGTACGCATGTACTGCTGTGAGCCGCATCCATCTTAGATGTGAACCCAGCCTTAAGAAAAAGTTTTTGTATATTAAAAAGAAAAAGAACATGAAGGGTGTGACTGGCAACTGACCAAGATGCCCATGTAATCCCTGCCCTCCTCCATCTGCCCTCCATCTGAGCACAATCACATTGACACTAGAACCTGTATCAAAGCTGCATCTGCTACCGCAGACTCCCAACAACAAGTAGACATGACTATAGCTCCCAACTGTCCCTGATTTTGATGGACTGTCCCTGATTTGGAACAAAGTTCCTCTGTCCCTTTTTTCTCCTCATTTGTCCCTCATTTTGGTCTGATCTATATAGTTGTATATAAAATTCACTATTTATCTTTCAAAAAGTGTTTCCATTGCTAAACCTTTCACCCAATTTCTAAATTGCTGCATTTGTAAATTTCACAAGCCAGTAAAAAGGATCCGTAGTGGTAAAACAACCACTTTAGCCCCAGAAGAATTGACCCCCTTCCTGACCAGAGCACTTTTTGCGATTAGGCACTGCGTTGCTTTAACTGACAATTGCGCGGTCGTGCGACGTGGTTCGCAAACAAAATTGACATCCTTTTTTTACCACAAATAGAGCTTTCTTTTGGTGGTATTTGATCACCCCTGCGGTTTTTATTTTTTGCGCTATAAACAAAAACAGAGCGACAATTTTGAAAAAAAACACATCATTTTTTACTTTTTGCTATAATAAATATCCCCCAAAAATGTATAAAACATTTTTTTCCCCTCAGTTTAGGCCGATACGTATTCTTAAAAAAAATCGCAATAAGTGATTATTGATTGGTTTGTGCAAAAGTTATAGCGTTTATAAAATAGGGGATAGTTTGTGTGTCCTAGGGGCGTGTTTCTATCTGTGGGGGGGGCGTGGCTGTGTGTGACACGTCACTGATCTCTGCTCCGATCACACGGAGCAGAGAACAGTGACACTGTCACTAGTCAGAATGGGGAGATGCTTGTTTACATTAGCATCTCCCCGTTCTTCCTCTCAATGAGGTGATCGCGGGTATCCCTGCAGCGATCGAGTCCGCGACTCACGGAGCTTTGCGCGGGTACGCGCGCGCCCACCGACCGCCTCTTAAAAGGCCAACCTACAGGTACGTGATTCTGCCTGTACGTGCCCTTCTGCCGCAGTATATGTGCGTGAGGCAGTCAGGGGTTAATTAATCTTTTTTTTTCTCCTTTTAACCACTGGCTTACTGGGAACTTAAACCCCCTTCATGCCCAGGCCAATTTTCAGCGCTGTCGCAATTTGAATGAGGTCATGGAACAATGTATCCATATGAAATTTTTTCACAGAAATAGAGCTTTCTTTTGGTGGTATTTAATCACCACTGGGGTTTTTATTTCTTGCTAAACAAACAAAAAAAGACCAAAAATTTTGAAAAAACAAATAACAGTTTTTATAGTTTGTTATAAAATTTTGCAAACAAGTAATTTTTCTCCTTCATTGATGTGCTCTGATGAAGCTGCACTGATGGGCTGCACTAATTTGCACTGATAGGTGGCACTGATGAGGCTGTACTGATAGGTGGCACTGATAGGTGGCACTGGTAGGTGACACTGATAGGTAGCACTGATGATGAGGCACTGATCGGCACTGATTGGAAGCACTGATAGGTGGCACTGGTGGGTATTGATAGGTGGCACATTGGGTCTGAAGTGTGTGGGACCGATGTCCTGTTTACAGACATTTACATCATGTGATCAGCTGTCATTGGCTGACAGCTGATCACATGGTAAGGGGACGGGATCAGTAATCACAGAGCACGGGAGGACGTACATGGACCCCTTCCGGCAATTTAGGTCCACGCTGTAGTTGTCTTTCGGCTATAGCTTGGCCGGGAAGAGGTTAATGGGGCATGACAGGGAGTGTGTCCTATGTTTTTTTTAACAAGAAAAGTGTGTCCTATGTTTACATACTCTTGCTAATAGGTGTCCCTCATTCCCATCTCCAAAAGTTGGGAGGTATGTATGACACACTGCAAGAGGGCCATAGATGGTGACCTGCCCTCCACCTCTCCACACAACTTTTGCTACAGCAAGCCATGTTCTCCTAGGTCTGCATCTACCAGCAGATCTGCCAAACGAAAGCCGAGGAAGACTAAGCCACTACTGGATCAGAAAGAAAATCTATTTTAATATCTTTCCCTATGATTAAAAAAGAACTGGGCTCTCTCCAAGATTTTCCAACATCTGATCAGTAAATTATATCAGCTCACAATGAGCTAGTATATGCACATAACACAGCGAATGGTCTATGGTAGCTGCACATCCATCTTTTCCCTGTGACTGTGTTGTGTGTTGAGTGGGCTCTTTCTCATGGACTAGTAGCACCCTCTAGTGTGTGGTACTAGTGTTGAGAGTAGGAAAAAGTATATTCTGGCCAGGAGTCATTGAAATGGGTCAGGGTTACTAGAGGCCAGGGCTGGATGACTCATCCTGGCAGCTCTCTGGTGCCTCCCCCTGGTGTCTGGAATGTTGGAGAACCTTCTAGAACTAGAGGGTGGGGTTATGAGGAGCTGCCATGAATATTTATGGGGCCTCAGCAAATCCCCAGAGGTGGGCTGGCAGGGGGCTGAGACAACCCCATAAACAGACATGGGCCATTCCAGCAGGGGAGTTGGGTGGAAGATGGAGAAGCAGTGCTGAGGAGAGGCTGTCAGTGGCTCTGGAGGGACCCCTTACCGGAGGAGGGGGGTTCCCCCCGGGCCAGGTGCTCAGGAAAGCTGGCCTGAAAGAATCATAATACAGGAGGCAGTGGAAGGATTCATGCTGTAGAGGCAGTGGGAAAGAAGCAAGGAAAGACAGTGAGTAGATGAGCATGGTACAGGGACAGACAAGGGCAGAGACGTCTCTTGAAGACCGCGTAGTGTCAAGTCTTTATCTAACCTTGCCCTGGGAGGTCTCCGTGTGTGAGAGTCAGTAGGGCAGGACTGGGGCAGAAAGTCAGTCAGGAGGACTGGGAGGAAGCAGCCATGCATGGCTGGTGGCAGCCAGGCAGGCTAGCATTTTCTGCAAGCAAGTGGCGCTGGGATCAGTGCCTACAGGGAGGCAGAAGGAGGAATGTCATGCTGTTCACTCTCACTGCACTACTTTGTTAAGGGACTGGGAGTTCCTGCCTATAATGTACTTTGCTGAACTAGTAACATCCTGCTAGTTTCCACAGGAGTGAGCAGCAGGCATTGTGCAGTGGAAACTGTCCCTTTGTTCATAGTTCGGGACATTTTTCAAGTTGGGCATCCCATAATTCCCTACCCCATCCAAGTTATCAACCCCTAATAAAACATCAAAAACAAGCCAAGGACTGTTTTCTGTGTTGGAATGTGTGAAGGAAATGCTATGTGACTGGCATTGCAGCAGTGGGGACCCGGGACACTAGCGACTCCTATGGTGCTAGTGCTACAGGCTCTTTCACATTTTATTTTGTGAGTATATATGTTGTTTTTTAATAAAGCTCTTTGATATTCTTACTACAGTGCACTGTTTTCTCCCTTCCCTTGCTTTTGTCTTTACAGGTGGAGTTCCCTCTCCCTGATTACAGTAGCACTCCTCCTAGTGTGTAGTAGTTGTGTGTCTAGGTGTTAGGCTACCCGCTCAGTAGTTCACATTATTTTTTGGTTGCTGTATTTATATTGATATTTATAATTCGAGGCCATATTTATGTCTTATCTACATCTTTCTGATGTGTTATGGTCAATCCAGGGTGGGTGTAGCGCTGTGAGCCGTGCACCCTCCTGGTGTAAGGCTTTTTGAGGTTTTTACTCATCAAAAGTGCCTCACTATGCCTGCCCTTTCCACCCCATATTATTGCTTTATTATTTTATGAATGAAACACTAAGACCCCTTTCACACCAAGGGCGTATTGCAGGCGCTATAGCGTTAGAAATAGCGCCTGCAATCTGCCCTAAAACCATTGTCTGCAGTGTGAAAGCCCGAGGGCTTTCACACTGCAGTGGTGCGCTGGCAGGAAATCGGGAAAAGTCCTGCCAGCAGCTTCTTTGGAGCGGTGAAGGAGCGGTGAACTCATCGCTCCTCCACCCCTCCTCCAGTGCTGCTCCCCATTGAAATCAATGGGGCAGCGCTGTAATACCGCCGGCAAAACGCTGCTCGGCCGCCAGCGGGGGGTAAAAGCAACCCGTTAACGGCTGAAATGCGCCGCAAATCTGACGGTAAAACACCGCTAAAAATAGCAGCGTTTTACCACCGACGCTATGGGCAGTGCGGTGTGAAAGGGGTCTTACTATGAATGGAGGGAGATGGTATATGACTCTTTAAGAAATCAATAAATATTCTGGCTAATCCTCTCCTAATTATTTGGAGGCTGTGGTAATGTAGAAACCATAACCCATGTCCTTTGGTTCCTTTGGTTCTTCCCTTCTCTTAAGCTAGGTACATTTGGGCCAAAAATTGTCCGAAAAAGGTCAGTCTGGTAGTCACTGGACAACTTTCGGCCCGTGTGTACAGCTCCTCATCCAACAGAAGCCGCTTCTGACGAACAAGCATGCTGGAAAACCAGCATCCAATCAGCTGATCACTGTGTTCTGCCTGGGGAAGGGGGGGGGGGTGATGTTGTCCACTAACATCAGATCTGTTAGTACAATGATCTGCACATTTTTTTCCATTCAGCACGCTGGGTTGAATAAAAAAAACTTCCCTTGTGTGCCCGGCATTCATTTTTTTTTTTGGAACTGAATATTTAAAACAATTTAGCATTTCCCTAATATTTTGATGAAACCATCTCCAAAATGTGATCTTCTAAACCTGGGATTAGAATGGTTTCCATTCATCTGTAGAACCACAATAACTCATATCCTAATATCCACTAACCACACCATAACAAGCCAGTGGAAAACCTTAAAAGTACTTAATATCTTTGAAGAACCAAACAGAGTAGACACCCACACCTTAAATTTGAAAGAATGGGAGCTGAATAAAGATAATACTATTGGATAATATCCAATTGTTAATGGAATGCATGGAGTAAATGTAGAATACACTTATATAATTAGCAGACATGATTTTATTCTAAATCCTTATAAATTACTTAGGACATGATCTTAACCCCAGTTATTATAGATTCCAGCTCAACTATAACTTAGAACTTTAGTCAGAAAATTAAGTCCAGATAGGTCACTTCAGGCTGACCCCTTTTGCAGGTATAGCTGTGTAAAACATTAAAAATAAGTGCCTATACTGAGATTAATAAGATCAGGTAAAGTGTTACTAAACCCAGAACTCTATATTCACTATATCTGGTCTCCCACAGTACACACAACATGGCAATGCAATTATTTTAGTAAATATAAACTTGCTAAATACCTTTTCTCATCAGCAGTATATAGCAGTCTTTTGACTATTAGTGTCTTATTAAAGTTTGTAGGAGGAGTTTTCATACTGCACTGACTAGCCTATGAGGCTGCAGGACCCCTAAAATTCTGTCTGGACAGTGCTGATTGGCCCTGTGTTGATCACATGCACTCCCCCAAGGAAAAAGAAAAGTTCTAGCACATTAAACTGAGCATGTGCAGCTTGCCCCAAGGGCTCTGTTCCATCTGTAGATGGGTTGGGAACTGTGGAAGAAGGGGAGGATCAAAGAATATAGGATCAAACAGCCTTTTTACACAATGTTTAGGATTAACCCCTTAGGTTCTACCTTGAGTATAACAAGCATGCTTTACTGCATATACAGACTGATTTTACTGTTGTGGGTTTAGTAACACGTTAATGGTCCAACAAACATACCTTGAAGTTCTCTTAGAACGCTGGAATGAATACCATCAGGACCCCTTGCTTATTCGGCTTTGAGACCTGATGGCATCTCATCCCAGAGCTCTAATGCTGTAGAGTTGGGAGAAGAAGCAGCTGGCAGAAACCTCCTGTGCTGTGTAGTATACGAAAACAATAGCTATTGTTTCAACAGGAACAGTTGTTATTCCCCCATGATATATAGGATGGGAGTGATCTATAGGAAGGGAATGTCTGGCAGCATCTAATACGGCCTATAAGTCTCCCACAGGCCTAAGAGAGCAGTTGGACATGCAGACAGGATTGACTGCTTTGCTTTTCAGGCAGTTGAAGCAGAACGCAAACACATACTCTACAAGCATGACTTGCCTAAGCTTGCATTTCAAGAAAACTATTGCAAGAACCAGCCGTGAAACTGACATTTTCAAAGGAAGGTCAGCAATGGAAGACTCCAGATTTCTCTTAGCACAGGTTGCCACGCTGCCAGGAGAAGACAGTGATTATAGCCAGCTGCTAGAGCAGCCACCAGCGATAATCGCAAGAAAATCCGTCAGGCTGGTTGTTCCCAAGTTGTTCGATCAATCACCTTGGTACATTCAGCTTGCCCATTAACGGTTCCAATCTCCGCCAGTCCTACTGAACCAGCCGAGATTAAACCC
>CM053027.1:311947342-312012067 GCA_028564925.1 Lithobates sylvaticus | reverse complement strand
CTTTTTATTTCTCCCTTGTGCATCACAATCTAGCATGGAAAGTGGAATAACTCTCTTGTAAAGTAAAACACATATGTTCCCTTTGAGCTTTTATGTGATATTATTTTAATCAGCAAACTTTGTTGATTATATTTTCTGGTAAATATATGGCGGTGTGCAAATTATGTAATAGTTGCATTAGGAAAAATTACAGGAAAATGCAGAGACTAAAAGTATTTGTATCCAAATTTACTACCAAATTAAAGCCCTATCTGTTCCAAAAAAAGAGGAAAAAAAACAAAACAATATACTGTATAATATAGGTCAGGGTAGACTACAAATGCTAAAACAAGTAATGTGCGGAACTGAGCATCACCAAAATATAAGGGAATTTTGTGAGAAAAGAAGGTTAAAGTGGTTCTGTATGAGATCTGATTAGAAAACCTTGTTCAACGTCAATATTACCCTGCAGATAAAGCTGGCCATACACGGGTTAAATCTCGGCTGGTTCAGTAGGACTGGCGGAGATTGGAACCGTTAATGGGCAAGCTGAATGTACCAAGGTGATTGATCGAACAACTTGGGAACAACCAGCCTGCCGGATTCCCTTGCGATTATTGTTGGTGGCTGCTCTAGCAGCTGGCTATAATCACTGTCTTCTCCTGGCAGCGTGGTAACCTGTGCTAAGAGAAATCTGGAGTCTTACATTGCTGACCTTCCTTTGAAAATGTCAGTTTCACGGCTGGTTCTTGCAATAGTTTTCTTGAAATGCAAGCTTAGGCAAGTCATGCTTGAAGAGTATGTGTTTGCGTTCTGCTTCAACTGCCTGAAAGCAGTCAATCCTGTCTGCATGTCCAACTGCTCTCTTAGGCCTGTGGGAGACTTATAGGCCGTATTAGATGCTGCCAGACATTCCCATCCTATAGATCACTCCCATCCTATATATCATGGGGGAATAACAACTGTTCCTGTTGAAACAATAGCTATTATTTTTGTATACTACACAGCACAGGAGGTTTCTGCCAGCTGCTCCTTCTCCCAACTCTACAGCATTAGAGCTCTGGGATAAATGCCATCAGGCCTCAAAGCCTAATAAGCAAGGGGTCCTGATGGTATTCATTCCAGAGATCTAAAGCCCCATACACACGGTCGGAAAATCCGACCACCAAATCCATTGGATTTGGTCCGACGGATTTGGTCCGACACTGGTGTTGCATACACACGGTCGGACAAAGTTGTCGGAAAATCCGATCATTCTGAACATGGTGACGTTTGTTGCCTACGACGGGACTACGTAGAGGCTAGTAGCCAATAGCTTTGGTCTTGTAATGTGATCTGAGCATGCGTGGCACTTTGTCCGTCGGAATTCGCTACACACGATCGGAATTGGTATGATCGGACTTTGTTGTCGGAATATTTATAGAGCAGGAGATAGAACTTTGTCCGTCGATGTACGTCGACAATCCGATGGAAACTGTCCGATGGTGCCTACACACAGTCGGAATTTCCGACAACATTGTCCGATAGGACAGAATCCATCGGAAAATCCGACCGTGTATATGGGGCTTTAGAGAACTTCAAGGTATGTTTTTTGGACCATTACAGTGTTACTAAACCCACAACATTAAAATCAGTCTGTATATGCAGTAAAGCATGCTTGTTATACTCAAGGTGGAACCTAAGGGGTTAATCCTAAACATTGTGTAAAAAGGCTGTTTGATCCTGTATTCTCTGATCCTCCCCTTCTTCCACAGTTCCCAACCCATCTACAGATAGAACAGAGCCCTTGGGGCAAGCTGCACATGCTCAGTTTAATGTGCTAGAACTTTTTTTTTTCCTTGGGGGAGTGCATGTGATCAACACAGGGCCAATCAGCACTGTCCAGACAGAATTGTAAGGGTCCTGCAGCCTCATAGGATAGTCAGTGCAGTATGAAAACGCCTCCTACAAGCTTTTACCAGACACTAATAGAAGTCAAAAGACTGCTATATACTGCTGATGAGAAAAGGTATTTAGCAAGTTTATATTTACTAAAACAATTGCATTTTCATGTTGTGTGTACTGTGGCAGAGGCGTTGCTGGGGGGGTGCGGGGGGTGCGGACCGCACCCGGGTGACACCCGCTTGTGGGGTGACACCCTCCTGACAGTGAGGAAAGCTCCGGTATTTTTATTTTTTTTCCAGCTGTCCCGTTCACCCCGCAGCCTGCTGGGCTGGAACAACACACCTCCAGCGCCGCGCCCGCGCCTGGTGTGTCACTGTGTCCTCCGTCTTCTTCCTCCTCCCTACGTAGCGAGCCTGACGTCACTACACACACTGCTAGTATCTCCGCCCGGGCGGTGCGGCGCGGCGGCTGCAGTGCACGCTGTGAAGCTTTCCCTCTCCAGACTCCAGCGGTCCCCAGGCGCCCAGATTCGGAACAGGTGCAGGGGGGGGGTGCCATGGTACCGACAGTCCAGCTGTTTACATTCTCACAGGAGGAGGGACACTGTTGAGTATGTCCTGTGATGTGAGGTGTGTACATTATGCAAAGTATAGATCTGCACTGAAGGAGAGGAGTCTGAACTGAGGGAGGGGGGGGGCCTATACTGAGGTAGAGGGGTCTGTACTGATGAGAGGGGTCTGTACTGATGAGAGGGGTCTGTACTGATGAGAGGGGTCTGTACTGATGAGAGGGGTCTGTACTGATGAGAGGGGTCTATACTGATGGAGAGGGGTCTATACTGATGGAGAGGGGTCTGTACTGATGAGAGGGGTCTGTACTGATGAGAGGGGTCTGTACTGATGAGAGGGGTCTGTACGGATGAGAGGGGTCTATACTGATGGAGAGGGGTCTGTACTGATGAGAGGGGTCTGTACTGATGAGAGGGGTCTGTACTGATGAGAGGGGTCTATACTGATGGAGAGGGGTCTGTACTGATGGAGAGGGGTCTGTACTGATGGAGAGGGGTCTGTACTGATGAGAGGGGTCTGTACTGATGAGAGGGGTCTGTACTGATGAGAGGGGTCTATACTGATGGAGAGGGGTCTATACTGATGGAGAGGGGTCTGTACTGATGGAGAGGGGTCTGTACTGATGAGAGGGGTCTGTACTGATGAGAGGGGTCTATACTGATGGAGAGGGGTCTGTACTGATGAGAGGGGTCTGTACTGATGAGAGGGGTCTGTACTGATGAGAGGGGTCTATACTGATGGAGAGGGGTCTGTACTGATGAGAGGGGTCTGTACTGATGAGAGGGGTCTGTACTGATGAGAGGGGTCTATACTGATGGAGAGGGGTCTGTACTGATGAGAGGGGTCTGTACTGATGAGAGGGGTCTGTACTGATGAGAGGGGTCTGTACTGATGGAGAGGGGTCTGTACTGATGGAGAGGGGTCTGTACTGATGGAGAGGGGTCTGTACTGATGAGAGGGGTATGTACTGATGTTGAGGGGTCTGTACTGATGGAGAGGGGTCTGTACTGATGAGAGGGGTATGTACTGATGGAGAGGGGTCTGTACTGATGGAGAGGGGTCTGTACTGATGAGAGGGGTATGTACTGATGTTGAGGGGTCTGTACTGATGGAGAGGGGTCTGTACTGATGAGAGGGGTATGTACTGATGTTGAGGGGTCTGTACTGATGGAGAGGGGTCTGTACTGATGAGAGGGGTCTGTACTGATGAGAGGGGTCTGTACTGATGGAGAGGGGTCTGTACTGATGAGAGGGGTCTGTACTGATGAGAGGGGTCTGTACTGATGAGAGGGGTCTGTACTGATGGAGAGGGGTCTGTACTGATGAGAGGGGTATGTACTGATGTTGAGGGGTCTGTACTGATGTTGAGGGGTCTGTACTGATGGAGAGGGGTCTATACTGATGAGAGGGGTCTGTACTGATGGAGAGGGGTCTGTACTGATGAGAGGGGTATGTACTGATGAGAGGGGTATGTACTGATGTTGAGGGGTCTGTACTGATGTTGAGGGGTCTGTACTGATGAGAGGGGTCTGTACTGATGGAGAGGGGTCTGTACTGATGGAGAGGGGTCTGTACTGATGGAGAGGGGTCTGTACTGATGGAGAGGGGTCTGTACTGATGGAGAGGGGTCTGTACTGATGAGAGGGGTCTGTACTGATGAGAGGGGTCTGTACTGATGAGAGGGGTCTGTACTGATGGAGAGGGGTCTGTACTGATGAGAGGGGTCTGTACCGAGGTAGGGGGTCCTATAATGATGAGGGGGGTCTGTACTAAGGAAGGGGGTTCTATACTGATGAGAGGGGTCTGTACTGGGGAAGGGGGGCCTATACTGATGATATGGGTCTTTACTGAGGGAGGGGGGCCTATACTGATAAGAGGGGTCCTTACTGAGAGAGGGAGGTATACACTGATGGAGAAGGGTCTATACTGAGAGAGAGGGGTCTGTACTGAGGGGGGCATCTATACTGCAGGAGAGGGGTCTGTACTTGGTGGGGGATCTATACGGAGGGAGGGAGGTCTGTACTAAGGGGGAACTATAGCAAATGAAGATGAACGGGAAAACTCTGGACAGCCACAATCCACAAAAAATAACTTTTGCCTTTATTGAAAAATTGTGATTACACTGTACAAGCCACAGCAAAGCGATACAGACAGGAGCTGATGCTTACTCACTAACACAGTCTGTGTTTCAGCTGACTGGCCTGAAGCGGTGGTATCCCTTTCTCTGTAAGGTGGAAATATAGTTGGTGGGGGTGACACCATGTTTTTCAGCACCGGGTGACACCAACCCTAGTGACGCCACTGTACTGTGGGAGACCAGATATAGTGAATACAGGGTTCTTGGTTTAGTAACACTTTACCTGATCTTATTAATCTCAGTATAGGCACTTATTTTTAATGTTTTACACAGCTATACCTACAAAAGGGGGTCAGCCTGAAGTGACCTATCTGGACTTAAGTTTCTGACTAAAGTTCTAAGTTATAGTTGAGCTGGAATCTATAATAACTGGGGTTAAGATCATGTCCTAAGTAATTTATAAGGATTTAGAATAAAATCATGTCTGCTAATTATATAAGTGTATTCTACATTTACTCCATGCATTCCATTAACGATTGGATATTATCCAAAAGTATTATCTTTTTTCAGCTCCCATTCTTTCAAATTTAAAGTGTGTGGCTACTCTGTTCAGTACGTCAAAGATATTAAGTACTTTTTCCACTGGCTTGTTATGGTGTGGTTAGTGGATATTAGGATATGAGTTATTGTGGTTCTACAGATGAATGGAAACCATTCTAATCCCAGGTTTAGAAGATCACATTTTGGACATGGTTTCATCAAAATATTAGGGAAATTCTAAATTGTTTTAAATATTCAGTTCCAAAAAAAACCTTCCCGGGCACACACGGGAAGTTTTTTTTATTCAACCCAGTGTGCTGAATGGAAAAAAAATGTGCAGATCGTTGTACTAACAGATCTGATGTTAGTGGACAACCTCACCCCCCCTTCCCCAGGCAGAACACAGTGATCAGCAGATTGGATGCTGGTTTTCCAGCATGCTTGTTCGTCAGAAGCGGCTTCTGTTGGATGAGGAGCTGTACACACGGGCCGAAAGTTGTCCAGTGACTACCAGACTGACCGCTTTGGAAAAATTTCGGCCCATATGTACCTAGCTTAAGAGAAGGGGAGAACCAAAGGAACCAAAGGACATGGGTTATGTTTTCTACATTACCACAGCCTCCAAATAATTAGAAATCAATAACTATTCTGGCTAATCCTCTCCTATTTATGGATTTCTTAAAGAGTCATATACCATCTCCCTCCATTCATAGTAAGACCCCTTTCACACCGCATCGCCCATAGCGTTGGCGGTAAAACGCTGCTATTTTTAGCAGCGTTTTACCGTCGGATTTGCGGCGCATTTTAGCCGTTAGCGGGGTGCTTTTACCCCCTGCTGGCGGCCGAAAAAGGGTTAAAACCCCCGGCAAAAAGCTGCAATAGTGGCGTTTTGCCGGCGGTATTACAGCGCTGCCCCATTGATTTCAATGGGGAGCAGAGCTGGAGGAGCGGTGGAGGAGTGGTGAGTTCACCGCTCCTTCACCGCTCCAAAGAAGCTGCTGGCAGGACTTTTCCTGATTTCCTGCCAGCGCACCACTGCAGTGTGAAAGCCCTCGGGCTGTCACACTGCACACAATGGTGCAGCTGTTTTAGGGCAGATTGCAGGCACTATTTCTAACGCTATAGCGCCTGCAATACGCCCTTGGTGTGAAAGGGGTCTTAGTGTTTCATTCATAGAATAATAAAGCAATAATATGGGGTGGAAAGGGCGGGCATAGTGAGGCACTTTTGATGAGTAAAAACCTCAAAAAGCCTTACACCAGGAGGGTGCTCGGCTCACAGCGCTACACCCACCCTGGATTGACCATAACACATCAGAAAGATGTAGATAAGACATAAATATGGCCTCATGTGCTACTGTAATCAGGGAGAGGGAACTCCACCTGTAAAGACAAAAGCAAGGGAAGGGAGAAAACAGTGCACTATAGTAAGAATATCAAAGAGCTTTATTAAAAAACAACATATATACTCACAAAATAAAATGTGAAAGAGCCTGTAGCACTAGCACCATAGGAATCGCTAGTGTCCCGGGTCCCCACTGCTGCACTGCCAGTCACATAGCATTTTCTTCACACATTCCAACACAAAAAACAGTCCTTGGCTTGTTTTTGATGTTTTATTAGGGGTTGATAACTTGGATGGGGTAGGGTATTATGGGATGCCCAACTTGAAAAATGTCCCGAACTATGAACAAAGGAACACTTCCTCCCTATTTACAAAACGTCCTTCCACCTGCACAAACTTGGTTTCCACTGCACAACGCCTGCTGCTCACTCCTGTGGAAACTAGCAGGATGTTACTAGTTCAGCAAAGTCCATTATAGGCAGGAACTCCCAGTCCCTTAACAAAGTAGTGCAGTAAGAGTGAACAGCATGACATTCCTACTTCTGCCTCCCTGTAGGCACTGATCCCAGCGCCACTTGCTTGCAGAAAATGCTAGCCTGCCTGGCTGCCACCAGCCATGCATGGCTGCTTCCTTCCAGTCCTCCAGACTGACTTTCTGCCCCAGTCCTGCCCTACTGACTCTCACACAGGGAGACCTCCCAGGGCAAGGTTAGATAAAGACTTGACACTACGCGGTCTTCAAGAGACGTCTCTGCCCTTGTCTGTCCCTGTACCGTGCTCATCTACTCACTGTCTTTCCTTGCTTCTTTCCCACTGCCTCTACGGCATGAATTCTTCCACTGCCTCCTGTATTATGATTCTTTCAGGCCAGCTTTCCTGAGCACCTGGCCCGGGGGGAACCCCCCTCCTCCGGTAAGGGGTCCCTCCAGAGCCACTGACAGCCTCTCCTCAGCACTGCTTCTCCATCTTCCACCCAACTCCCCTGCTGGAATGGCCCATGTCTGTTTATGGGGTTGTCTCAGCCCCCTGCCAGCCCACATCCTCTGGGGATTTGCTGAGGCCCCATAAATATTCATGGCAGCTCCTCATAACCCCGCCCTCTAGTTCTAGAAGGTTCTCCAACATTCCAGACACCAGGGGGAGGCACCAGAGAGCTGCCAGGATGAGTCATCCAGCCCTGGCCTCTAGTAACCCTGACCCATTTCAATGACTCCTGGCCAGAATATACTTTTTCCTACTCTCAACACTAGTACCACACACTAGAGGGTGCTACTAGTCCACGAGAAAGAGCCCACTCAACACACAACACAGTCACAGGGAAAAGATGGATGTGCAGCTACCATAGACCATTCGCTGTGTTATGTGCATATACTAGCTCATTGTGAGCTGATATAATTTACTGATCAGATGTTGGAAAATCTTGGAGAGAGCCCAGTTCTTTTTTAATCATAGGGAAAGATATTAAAATAGATTTTGTTTCTGATCCAGTAGTGGCTTAGTCTTCCTCGGCTTTCGTTCGGCAGATCTGCTGGTAGATGCAGACCTAGGAGAACATGGCTTGCTGTAGCAAAAGTTGTGTGGAGAGGTGGAGGGCAGGTCACCATCTATGGCCCTCTTGCAGTGTGTCATACATATCTCCCAACTTTTTGAGATGGGAATGAGGGACACCTATTAGCAAGAGTATGTAAACATAGGACACACTCCCTGTCATGCCCCATTAACCTCTTCCCGGCCACGCTATAGCCGAAAGACAACTACAGCGTGGACCTAAATTGCCGGAAGGGCGTCTATGTACGTCCTCCCATGCTCTGTGATCACTGATCCTGTCCCCTTACCATGTGATCAGCTATCAGCCAATGACAGCTGATCACATGATGTAAATGTCTGTAAACAGGACATCAGTCCCACACACTTCAGACCCAGTGTGCCACCTATCAATACCCACCAGTGCCACCTATCAGTGCTTCCAATCAGTGCCCATCAGTGCCTCATCATCAGTGCCACCTATCAGTGTCACCTACCAGTGCCACCTATCAGTACAGCCTCATCAGTGCCACCTATCAGTGCAAATTAGTGCAGCCCATCAGTGCAGCTTCATCAGAGCACATCAATGAAGGAGAAAAATTACTTGTTTGCAAAATTTTATAACAAACTATAAAAACTGTTATGTGTTTTTTCAAAATTTTTGGTCTTTTTTTGTTTGTTTAGCAAGAAATAAAAACCCCAGTGGTAATTAAATACCACCAAAAGAAAGCTCTATTTCTGTGAAAAAAATTATAATTTTTTTTTCATATGGATACATTGTTCCATGACCTCATTCAAATTGCGACAGCGCTGAAAATTGGCCTGGGCAGGAAGGGGGTTTAAGTTCCCAGTAAGCAAGTGGTTAAAAGGAGAAAAAAAATGATTAATTAACCCCCGACTGCCTCACGCACATATACTGCGGCAGAAGGGCACATACAGGCAGAATCACGTACCTGTAGGTTGCCCTTTTAAGAGGCGGTCGGTGGGCGCGCGCGTACCCGCGCGAAGCTCCGTGAGTCGCGGACTCGATCGCTGCAGGGATACCCGCGATCACCTCATGGAGAGGAAGAACGGGGAGATGCTAATGTGAACAAGCATCTCCCCATTCTGCCTAGTGACAGTGTCACTGATCTCTGCTCCGTGTGATCGGAGCAGAGATCAGTGACATGTCACACACAGCCATGCCCCCCCACAGATAGAAACACGCCCCTAGGACACACTTAACCCCTACACTGCCACCTAGTGGTTAACCCCTTCACTGCCAGTGTTATTTACACAGGAATCACAGGTGCATTTGTATAGCACTGATTGCTGTATAAATGACAATGGTCCCAAAAATGTGTCCGCCATAATGTCACAGTCACGATAAAAATCACTGATCGCTGCCATTTAACGATTAATAAAAATGCCATAAAACTATCCCCTATTTTATAAACGGTATAACTTTTGCACAAACCAATCAATAATCACTTATTGCGATTTTTTTTAAGAATACGTATCGGCCTAAACTGAGGGGAAAAAACATTTTTTATACATTTTTGGGGGATATTTATTATAGCAAAAAGTAAAAAATGTGTTTTTTTCAAAATTGTCGCTCAGTTTTTGTTTATAGCGCAAAAAATAAAAACCGCAGGGGTGATCAAATACCACCAAAAGAAAGCTCTATTTGTGGAGAAAAAAAGGGCGTAAATTTTGTTTGGGAGCCACGTCGCACGACCGCGCAATTGTCAGTTTAAACGACGCAGTGCCGAATCACAAAAAGTGCTCTGGTCAGGAAGGGGGTAAATTCTTCCGGGGCTGAAGTGGTTGTTTTACCACTACGGATCCTTTTTACTGGCTTGTGAAATTTACAAATGCAGCAATTTAGAAATTGGATGAAAGGTTTAGCAATGGGAAACACTTTTTGAAAGAGAAATAGTGAATTTTATATACAATTATACAGATCAGACCAAAATGAGGGACAAATGAGGAGGAAAGAGGGACAGAGGAACTTTGTTCCAAATCAGGGACAGTCCATCAAAATCAGGGACAGTTGGGAGCTATAGTCATGTCTACTTGTTGTTGGGAGTCTGCGGTAGCAGATGCAGCTTTGATACAGGTTCTAGTGTCAATGTGATTGTGCTCAGATGGAGGGCAGATGGAGGAGGGCAGGGATTACATGGGCATCTTGGTCAGTTGCCAGTCACACCCTTCATGTTCTTTTTCTTTTTAATATACAAAAACTTTTTCTTAAGGCTGGGTTCACATCTAAGATGGATGCGGCTCACAGCAGTACATGCGTACTTCTTCTCTGTTTCAGTGACATATCAGGGCTAAATTTTTGCCTGGATTCGGCCCTGAAACGGAGCCAAAGACACACAGGACTCCCGTGCAAGCCGCTCCGCAGCCGTCAGGGAGATGTGTGAACCAGCTCCATAAAGAGCCGGTCACAATCTCCTGTTATGCGATTTGGAATGCAGGGAAAGCCACATCCAATTTGCACTAGTTGCGAACCCAGTCTAAGAGGAAGAAACGTTCTTCACTACCCTTACTTTAGAAGCTCCTGCCCTATGTCATACTGTTTAAATACTCTTCTGATAATTGACAAATGTTCTACATCCCTGGGCTATTTATGGAGAAATGTCAGCTCTTTGTCTACTTCACCCATATTTATTGTTCAGGAGTAAGGATGGGCCCGGTGCTCGATGCGAACCCACGTTCGCATCGAGCACCGGGCGTTCGCTCGCTCGGCGAGCCCAGAACTATTTTGGCCGCTCGCATCACGTTCGTGTGATGCGAGCGGCCCCGCAATGCATTGCGGCCGGCGCGGCCGACGCAGTGCATTGCTGGCTGATGATTGGCCAAGCATGCACTGTGACCCCGCATGCTTGGCCAATCACAGCCCCGGAAACTCGAAGAGCCATAATTGGCTACAGGCAGGACGCCTGTAGCCAATTACAGCTCAGGGGCTGTAGTACACGCCCCCCCCTATAAAACGCCGCCACGCCGTCTGCGCCGGTCACATGCTGTTCCGGCGCAGATTGAGCAGGCTGTTTCTGTGACACTCTGCTGCATTTAGATAGTTAGAGAGATTCACTTACAGAGATTGAGTTAGATAGATTCAGTTACAAAGATTGATTGACAAAGAGGGGCTTGTAGTGTGCTCGTGGCAGGCAGGCAGAGCTCCTATATTTTGTTACCAGAAGCACCTATAGGACTTGTAGTGTGTTCGTGGCAGGCAGGCAGAGCTCCTATATTTTGTTACCAGAAGCACCTATAGGACTTGTAGTGTGTTAGTGGCAGGCAGGCAGAGCTCCTATATTTTGTTACCAGAAGCACCTATAGGACTTGTAGTGTGTTCGTGGCAGGCAGGCAGAGCTCCTATATTTTGTTACCAGAAGCACCTATAGGACTTGTAGTGTGTTCGTGGCAGGCAGGCAGAGCTCCTATATTTTGTTCCCAGAGGCACCTATAGGACTTGAAGTGTGTTAGTCCCATTACACACACAGAGCTATATTTTCTTCCCAGAAGCACCTATAGGACTTGAAGTGTGTTAGTCCCATTACACACACAGAGCTATATTTTCTTCCCAGAAGCACCTATAGGACTTGAAGTGTGTTAGTCCCATTACACACACAGAGCTATATTTTGTTCCCAGAAGCACCTATAGGACTTGAAGTGTGTTAGTCCCAACACACACACAGAGCTATATTTTGTTCCCAGAAGCACCTATAGGACTTGAAGTGTGTTAGTCCCATCACACACACAGAGCTATATTTTCTTCCCAGAAGCACCTATAGGACTTGAAGTGTGTTAGTCCCATCACACACACAGAGCTATATTTTGTTCCCAGAAGCACCTATAGGACTTGAAGTGTGTTAGTCCCATCACACACACAGAGCTATATTTTGTTTCCAGAAGCACCTATAGGACTTGAAGTGTGTTAGTCCCATTACACACACAGAGCTATATTTTGTTCCCAGAAGCACCTATAGGACTTGAAGTGTGTTAGTCCCATCACACACACAGAGCTATATTTTGTTCCCAGAAGCACCTATAGGACTTGAAGTGTGTTAGTCCCATTACACACACAGAGCTATATTTTGTTCCCAGAAGCACCTATAGGACTTGAAGTGTGTTAGTCCCATCACACACACAGAGCTATATTTTCTTCCCAGAAGCACCTATAGGACTTGAAGTGTGTTAGTCCCATCACACACACAGAGCTATATTTTGTTCCCAGAAGCACCTATAGGACTTGAAGTGTGTTAGTCCCATCACACACACAGAGCTATATTTTGTTCCCAGAAGCACCTATAGGACTTGAAGTGTGTTAGTCCCATTACACACACAGAGCTATATTTTCTTCCCAGAAGCACCTATAGGACTTGAAGTGTGTTAGTCCCATCACACACACAGAGCTATATTTTGTTCCCAGAAGCACCTATAGGACTTGAAGTGTGTTAGTCCCATCACACACACAGAGCTATATTTTCTTCCCAGAAGCACCTATAGGACTTGAAGTGTGTTAGTCCCATCACACACACAGAGCTATATTTTGTTCCCAGAAGCACCTATAGGACTTGAAGTGTGTTAGTCCCATCACACACACAGAGCTATATTTTGTTCCCAGAAGCACCTATAGGACTTGAAGTGTGTTAGTCCCATTACACACACAGAGCTATATTTTGTTCCCAGAAGCACCTATAGGACTTGAAGTGTGTTAGTCCCATCACACACACAGAGCTATATTTTGTTCCCAGAAGCACCTATAGGACTTGAAGTGTGTTAGTCCCATTACACACACAGAGCTATATTTTGTTCCCAGAAGCACCTATAGGACTTGAAGTGTGTTAGTCCCATCACACACACAGAGCTATATTTTCTTCCCAGAAGCACCTATAGGACTTGAAGTGTGTTAGTCCCATCACACACACAGAGCTATATTTTCTTCCCAGAAGCACCTATAGGACTTGAAGTGTGTTAGTCCCATGACACACACAGAGCTATATTTTCTTCCCAGAAGCACCTATAGGACTTGAAGTGTGTTAGTCCCATCACACACACAGAGCTATATTTTGTTCCCAGAAGCACCTATAGGACTTGAAGTGTGTTAGTCCCATCACACACACAGAGCTATATTTTGTTCCCAGAAGCACCTATAGGACTTGAAGTGTGTTAGTCCCATTACACACACAGAGCTCCTTTATATTCTTCCCAGCAGCACACAGAGCTCCTATATATTCTTCTCAGCAGCACCCACAGGACTTCTAGTGTGTTAGTGGCATCACACAGAGCTCCTCTATTTTCTTTGCATAAGCACCCACAGGACTTCTAGTGTGTTAGTGGCATCACACAGAGCTCCTCTATTTTCTTTGCAGAAGCACCCACAGGACTTCTAGTGTGTTAGTGGCATCACACAGAGCTCCTCTATTTTCTTTGCAGAAGCACCCATAGGACTTCTAGTGTGTTAGTGGCATCACACAGAGCTCCTCTATTTTCTTTGCAGAAGCACCCATAGGACTTCTAGTGTGTTAGTGGCATCACACAGAGCTCCTATATATTCTTCTCAGCAGCACCCACAGGACTTCTAGTGTGTTAGTGGCATCACACAGAGCTCCTCTATTTTCTTTGCATAAGCACCCACAGGACTTCTAGTGTGTTAGTGGCATCACACAGAGCTCCTCTATTTTCTTTGCAGAAGCACCCATAGGACTTCTAGTGTGTTAGTGGCATCACACAGAGCTCCTATATATTCTTCTCAGCAGCACCCACAGGACTTCTAGTGTGTTAGTGGCATCACACAGAGCTCCTATATATTCTTCTCAGCAGCACCCACAGGACTTCTAGTGTGTTAGTGGCATCACACAGAGCTCCTCTATTTTCTTTGCATAAGCACCCACAGGACTTCTAGTGTGTTAGTGGCATCACACAGAGCTCCTCTATTTTCTTTGCAGAAGCACCCATAGGACTTCTAGTGTGTTAGTGGCATCACACAGAGCTCCTATATATTCTTCTCAGCAGCACCCACAGGACTTCTAGTGTGTTAGTGGCATCACACAGAGCTCCTATATATTCTTCTCAGCAGCACCCACAGGACTTCTAGTGTGTTAGTGGCATCACACAGAGCTCCTCTATTTTCTTTGCATAAGCACCCACAGGACTTCTAGTGTGTTAGTGGCATCACACAGAGCTCCTCTATTTTCTTTGCAGAAGCACCCATAGGACTTCTAGTGTGTTAGTGGCATCACACAGAGCTCCTATATATTCTTCTCAGCAGCACCCACAGGACTTCTAGTGTGTTAGTGGCATCACACAGAGCTCCTATATATTCTTCTCAGCAGCACCCACAGGACTTCTAGTGTGTTAGTGGCATCACACAGAGCTCCTCTATTTTCTTTGCAGAAGCACCCATAGGACTTCTAGTGTGTTAGTGGCATCACACAGAGCTCCTATATATTCTTCTCAGCAGCACCCACAGGACTTCTAGTGTGTTAGTGGCATCACACAGAGCTCCTATATATTCTTCTCAGCAGCACCCACAGGACTTCTAGTGTGTTAGTGGCATCACACAGAGCTCCTCTATTTTCTTTGCAGAAGCACCCATAGGACTTCTAGTGTGTTAGTGGCATCACACAGAGCTCCTATATTTTCTTCTCAGCAGCACCCACAGGACTACCGACTACAATGGCTGGAAGACCGCCAAGGGGAGGCAGAGCGTGCAGAGCCAAGAACACAGGGCAGGCAGGCTCTGTTTCTAGTGGACGTGGCCGTGGACGTGGACGTGGTCGTGCATCGTCATCAGCACGTGGCCATGGGACACGCGCGTCTTTGTTTTCGGCAGCTGGACATGTGGAGCCGCATCATGCTGAAGGCTTGGTAGAATGGATGACCAAGCCCTCCTCATCCTCCTCATCCTCTCTCACCCAGGCTCAGGGTACTGACAGAGCATCATCAGCCACCCCTTCCCTAGACCCACCATGTCCTCCTGAGGAGTCCCCCGAACTCTTTGAGCACAGTGTTGGGTACATGCTCCAGGAGGATGCCCAACGATTCGAAGGCTCGGATGACGATACCCAGCTTGAGGAATCTGGCAGTACAGTTCCACCAGCTGCAGCTTACTGCCAGGTTTGCTCTAGTGGTGAAGAGGGAGGGGATGATGAGGTCACTGACTCCACGTGGGTGCCTCAAGGGAGAGAGGATGAGGAGGAGGACGAGGAGGAGGAGGATGCGGCGTCACATGTCCAACGAGGCAGGATGCCCCCTGGAGGCCAGGTAGAGGCCAGCACAGCAACTGTACAACACCGCAGAGCTCCGCCTGTGCAGGGCGCTGCCTCTGCACGTTATCAGAAAAGTTCTTTGGTGTGGGCCTTTTTTGAGACGAGTGCAGCAGATCGCACCACTGCTATTTGCAATATTTGTCTCAAGCGTATCTCGCGTGGCCAAAACATCAGCCGCTTGGGCACGACAAGCATGACCAGACATATGGCGACCTGCCATGCAGCTCGTTGGCAGGCACACATAAAAGACCCACACCAAAGAACTAAGCGGACCTCTCCTTGCTCCTCCTCAGCTGGGATCTCCATCCCCACTACACCTTCAGTCCTCTCTGAAAGCTGCTCTGAGAGGACTGAAGGTGTAGAATTCGGTGTGTCACAACCAAGTACTTGCAGTACACCGACGTCCGAATGCAGCAGGCAAATTTCCCTGCCCCAGCTGCTGGACCGTAGAAAGAAGTACACTCCCAGCCATCCACATGCCCAGCGGTTGAATGCTAGCCTTGCTAAATTGCTAGCACTTCAACTGCTGCCTTTTCAGTTGGTAGACTCGGCCCCCTTCCGTGAGTTTGTTCAATGTGCGGTTCCTCAGTGGCAGGTTCCCAAACGCCACTTTTTCTCGCGGAAGGCGATTCCGTCTCTCTACCGGCATGTGGAGGGCAATGTCCATGCCTCGCTGGACAGGGCGGTCAGCGGTAAGGTGCATATTACCGCTGACTCATGGTCCAGCAGGCATGGACAGGGACGGTACCTTTCTTTCACGGCCCATTGGGTCACTCTATTGGCAGCTGGGAGGGATGCAGGACAAGGTGCAGTAGTGTTGGAGGTTGTTCCGCCACCACGCCTCCAAAACGCGACTACTGCTACTGGTTGTGACACACCTCTCTCCTCCACCCCCTCCTCTTCTTCTTCCTCCAGTGCTCTGTCCTTGGAACCAGCGGTGCTCCGTAGGCATACAAGGGGCTACGCAAGTACGCAGGCAAAAAGATGCCATGCCGTGCTTGCGCTGGTGTGTTTGGGGGACAGGAGCCACACTGGGCCAGAGGTTCTGGCAGCTCTGCAGGGGCAGGCCGAGAGGTGGTTGACGCCACGTCAGCTTAAGCCAGGAATGGTCGTTTCTGACAATGGCACCAACCTCCTCTCCGCCCTGCGACAGGGGCAGCTCACCCATGTGCCCTGCATGGCTCACGTCCTCAACCTGGTGGTGCAGCGGTTCTTGGGCAGGTTCCCAGGCTTACAGGATGTCCTGAGGCAGGCCAGGAAAGTCTGTGTGCATTTCCGCCGATCTTATAATGCCAGTGCTCGGCTGACTGAGCTGCAAAAGGAGCTGAACCTGCCCAAGAACCGCCTAATATCTGACATGCCCACCAGGTGGAACTCAACGTTGGCCATGCTGCAGCGACTGCACACGCAGCAGAGGGCCATCAATGAGTACCTTTGCGACTACGGCACCAGGACAGGGTCAGGGGAGCTTGGTTTTTTTTCCCCACGTCAGTGGAGCATGATCAGGGATGCATGCACTGTCCTCTCACCATTTGAGGAGGCCACGAGGATGGTGAGCAGTGACAGTGCATGCATCAGTGACACTGTCCCTCTTGTCCACCTGTTGGAGCATACGCTGCGTGGGATAATGGACAGGGCACTTGAGGCAGAACAGAGGCAGGAAGAGGAGGACTTCCTTGCCTCTCAAGGCCCCCTTTATCCGGACAGTGTTCCTTCTGTCCCACCCATCACACAGGAAGAGGATGAGGAGGAGGAGGAGGAGGAGGAGGAGGAGGATTGTGTGAGCATGGAGGTGGAGCCTGGCACTCAGCATCAGCAGCAGCAGTCTTTTAGGGATGATGTACAGTCCCAACAAGCCAGTGGACTTGTACGTGGCTGGGAGGAGGTGGCTGGCGATCATGTCATCCTCAGTGACCCAGAAGACTCCGGACCGAATGCCTCAGCTAACCTACGCTGCATGGCCTCCCTGATCCTGCAAAGCCTGCGGAAGGATCCTCGTGTTCTTCGGATCAAGGAGAGGGACCATTACTGGCTGGCCACTCTCCTTGATCCGCGGTACAAGGGTAAGGTTGCGGACCTTATCTTGCCGTCGCAGAGGGAGCAGAGGATGAGACATCTCAGGGAGGCCTTGCAGAAAGGTCTGTGCAACGCGTTCCCAGAAACTGGGAGGCTACAAACTCCTGGTCCTGGGCGACGAGTTGCTGAGGCTTCGGTCAGTGGCAGAAGGAGCGGTGGGGAAGGTGGACGTCTGACCGATGCGTTCAGACAATTTTTTAGTCCGCAGCCCCAAGGTATGATCGGTTCCAGCAACCATCGCCAGCGTCTGATATACATGGTGCAGGAATACCTTGGGGCAAGGTCAGACTTGGACACCTTTCCCACCGAAAATCCTCTGGCTTACTGGGTCCTGAGGATGGATCACTGGCCAGAGCTTGCACAGTATGCAATTGAGCTACTGGCCTGTCCTGCCTCCAGCGTTCTTTCCGAACGCACATTCAGTGCTGCTGGAGGATTTGTGACTGATCATAGGGTGCGCCTGTCCACCGCCTCGGTTGATCGACTGACATTCATCAAAATGAATCAGTCTTGGATCACCACCAGCTACCAGGCACCTGAGGCGGATATAACCGAATAATTTTTAATGTCACATCCCTTCAAGACTGCCTATGCTGATGCTGAGTGACTGTCCTCTTATGTTCACTGACTATCCTCTTCCTCCTCCTCAATGATCCATGCCACCACACCAGTGCCTAAGGCACAATTTTTCAGCCCCTGTTTAACAGGGGCGTGTACTTACAATTTTTAAAAAAAATGCTTCGCAACACGTGTGACTGCTGTGCTCCAAGTACAGTCTCTGTGAGGGCCGTGTTGCAGTGTTGTGGCACCAGCACCAGTGCCTAAGGCACAATTTTTCAGCCCCTGTTTAACAGGGGCGTGTACTTACAATTTTTAAAAAAAATGCTTCGCAACACGTGTGACTGCTGTGCTCCAAGTACAGTCTCTGTGAGGGCCGTGTTGCAGTGTTGTGGCACCAGTGCCTAAGGCACAATTTTTCAGCCCCTGTTTAACAGGGGCGTGTACTTACAATTTTTTAAAAAAATGCTTCGCAACACGTGTGACTGCTGTGCTCCAAGTACAGTATCTGTGAGGGCCGGGTTGCAGTGTTGTGGCACCAGCACCAGTGCCTAAGGCACAATTTTTCAGCCCCTGTTTAACAGGGGCGTGTACTTACAATTTTTTAAAAAAAATGCTTCGCAACACGTGTGACTGCTGTGCTCCAAGTACAGTATCTGTGAGGGCCGGGTTGCAGTGTTGTGGCACCAGCACCAGTGCCTAAGGCACAATTTTTCAGCCCCTGTTTAACAGGGGCGTGTACTTACAATTTTTTAAAAAAATGCTTCGCAACACGTGTGACTGCTGTGCTCCAAGTACAGTCTCTGTGAGGGGTTGCAGTGTTGTGGCACCAGCACCAGTGCCTAAGGCACAATTTTTCAGCCCCTGTTTAACAGGGGCGGGTAATTACAAATCTTGATCTAATAGTTCACAGCAGGGCCCATTCCTGCGCCCACCAAGAGTAACTATGAGGGCCTGCAGTCTTGTGGCAACACCGTCCACCACCACCGCCAAAGGCCCAATTTTTCTGCCCTGTTCATCAGGTGCTTGCAATTACAAATCTTGATCTAATAACTCACAGCAGGGCCCATTCCTGCGCCCACCAAGAGTAACTATGAGGGCCTACAGTCTTGTGGCAACACCGTCCACCACCACCGCCAAAGGCCCAATTTTTTCTGCCCTGTTCATCAGGTGCTTGCAATTACAAATCTTGATCTAATAACTCATAGCAGGGCCCATTCCTGCGCCCACCAAGAGTAACTGTGAGAGCTTACAGTCTTGTGGCAAAACCGTCCACCACCCCCAATTTTTCTGCCCTGTTCAACAGGTGCATGCAATTACAAATCTTGATCTATTAACTCACAGCAGGGCCCATTCCTGTGCCCACCAGTCTTGTGGCTACACCAACATCTAATAGGGCAAATTTCTGCAGAGTATATACGCCAGGCCCCTACTTTCAAACATCCAACTTACAAACGACTCCTACTTGCAAATGGAAAGAGAAAACAGGAAGTGAGAGGAAATCTACCCCTAGGAAGGGAAATTCTATCCTGTTAGATTTAATTTGGGAAAAAGGTATCTCCTCTCTACTGATACTTTATCACCAATCCTTGTTTCAATTAAAACCCCACTTTTCCAAAAACATTTGTCATTGGGACGGAAAGTGAGGTGACATGTTCTGAACAGATGTGCAAAGACAGCAAATGTTACAGGGGTGATAACCCCTCCCTATGTTCTCCAAAAAGCTTAAAAATAGATTTTTTTGGGATGGAGCTACACTTCATAATGTACCTGTTCAGATTCTACTTAAGATCAAACCTAAAGCCGCAAGTGGTTTTAAATGGCTTCTTTTTTTCCTTTACAAATGTCATTTTTGTGCAAGGACAGTTCTAAACACGGGAAACACATGCCACTTCACAGGCATACTTTGGACACCCCCCAGGTACCATATTTAAAGGAAAATGTCACTTTTTTTTTTTTCACTTTATGCATCATTAAAATGACTGCTCCCGAAAAAACGTTAGTTTTTAAAAGTTCTTTTTGCATTGATATATGTCCCCTGGGGCAGGACCCGGGTCCCCAAACCTGTTTTATGACATTAACATGCATATTGGCCGTTGTAATTAGCACTTTTGATTTCGAACGTTCGCGTCCATTATAACGTATAGGGTTCGAAAATTCGCGCGAACTTTCGGTCCGTTCGAAGGTTCTGGTTCGAACCGAACCCGGGGGTGTTCGGCTCATCCCTATTCAGGAGTACTCAGAGCAGTCGCTACACAGGATGTGTGGAGGACTGCAGATGAACTATGTATGTTGCAGCAATCTTATCTGTGCAACATCTCAGGATGAGTGATCTTGATGACACAGACTTGAATCATGTTAGGCTGATGAGCCAGAGTTTTCGTTGAGAATACTGGAGTAAGCCAAGAAAGCATTTATATTTTTTCCGTGCTTCTCCCTGGATATCTTGAGAAGAAAGGTCTATATTGTAGCATAGTACTGGGCATGGGAATATTTGCTTTTCACTACACCCTGTTAAATCAATGAAGTAGGGCATTTTTCCGGCTGACCTAAATGACAGTTGCCTCTTTGTCTGTGCTGAATTCTTGCTAGCTCTACAATGAAATCACCAAACAAATCCAACTACTGAAAGATGACAGTGGGAGAGAACAGATGGTGAAGTTTCAGTCTGAACGCACAGCTGCCGTAGAAGGTCAAAGCAATTGGCAAGTTAGCAATGGGCATGGTCTTATACTTGCAATCAAAGGATACGTATTAGATAACAAACCAGGAACTAAACAGTAAAATAGGATTCATTTAAGAGAAAACAGGTTCCAGGACTTATATAGGTCTATGTCTAATTTATTGACAGTATGGTGAAAGACTGTACATTTTGTATTTTGGTGCTCATTACTGCTATAATGCTTTGGTGCACACACACCCATATTAGACTTTGTGCATGCATATAATGTATTTTGTGAAAACGTACCAATATTAAAATGTACCATGAAGTTATTGTAACATTCTTGGTGGGTAAATGAAAAGTAGCAAAAAGGGGCTGAAGGACTTAAAGTGGCGCTCCACCCAAAAGGGGAAGTTCTGCTTTAAGGCCTCCCCACCCCCTCCTTTTTCAAGAATGGCACTTTTGGGGAGGGCTGGGGGGAGCGGGTACCTGATTTTGACCGGTACCCGCACCCACTTCCGCTCTAACTGCCTAGTTGATCAGAGCGGAAGTCCCCCCCCCCCTCCCCTCCTTACAGTCTTCTGTGACACGTAATAGGTCCCAGAAGACTGCGGGACCATTCACAATGCGTAGCGCGGCTTGCACATGTGCAGGGGGCAACCGGCTGTGAAGCCGCAAGCTGTCACAGCTGGGTTCCCACATTTAGGATGCTGGCGTCGGGAACCCGAAGGCTAGCGAATAACTACCTCGGGTGAAGGCAGCAACTCCAGTTTTTGTAGCTGCTGACTTTTAATTTTTACACAGGAGACTGGAGCTGTCCTATTTAAGCTGGCCACGTACATGTATTTGTATTTGTAAACAGCGTGGATGGCCTAATCTCCCGCTGCCCGATATTGTTTTCTGTCAGCCAGCACTTGTGGCTGTCAGAATACCCAAACGGTACAGCCTTTGTCCCAAAAAAGTTGGGATGTTGTGTAAAAACATTCCTCTCCCAAAATTCCAGCAACTGGACTTCAGTTCCCAGACATTTACAGAGTGTTGTTAAAAGAAGAGGGGATGTTAAACATGGCCCTGTCTAGAGATGGGCCTGGCGTGTTCGAAATCCCACGTGCCTGATCCCGCCAGAAAGCCGACACTGCACATGGCTAATCACAGGCAGTGAGACATTTCCTGATCTGTGCAATTGCGGGCCAGGAAATGTCTCACTGCCTATGATTAGCCATGTGCAGTGTCGGCTTCCTGGCAGCATCGGGCATGTGGAATTTTGAACATGCCTGTGCCCATCTCTAGTCCTGTCTTAACTTTTTTGAGATGTGTTGCTGCCATAAATTTCAAAATGACCTTAATTTTTTATTAAAATGGTACATTTTATCAGTTTAATGTGTAGCAATGTTGCTATTTACATGGCAATCCAAGTTTATGAAGCCAGCATTTTAGCTATCCAGGTTCTTGGCTATGGCTACGCTCACTTGACACAGAGCAAGGAGTTTACAAACTTCAAGTTCATTCAGATTTAATAGAGGTAGGCTAGAAATAATTGAAATAAAAGGTGGAAGTGAATATATGATTTTACAATTTGACTATAGATACACTTAAATTGTTGAGGTTTACATACACCTAAAGTCTCGTACACACGCTTAAATATTTGGACGACCGAATGTTCGTTTTTTGTGGCATGGTAGTCTCATGTCGAAAGTGAAGAGGTTACTCACAACGCGAAAATTTTCGTACGACAGAATACAACATCAGAATTGACGTAATGTGTTGAATAGTTTTGTATGTATTCTTTTGTTTCTGAGTTTCTGCATTTTTTCGTACAAAAACCATACTAATGAAACGAAGATCGGACATTGAGTTCACATTCGGCAAAAATTTAATAGTCTGCACATCCAGCCTTTGTCTGACGAAAAAGCAAAATCGTCCGTCGAAAGCACCGTACTAATGATCTGAATATCGGCAGACAGCTCGTCATACGAATTTTTCGTATCGTGTGTACGGGCCTTTAGGATTTTACTGTGAATAGGTATTGGAGACATGTTTATTTTTTTCATATATGAAAATTTAATTGAATGTGTCATAAAATCATCTTTAAGCAATCTAGTAGAATAAGAATATGAAAATTAGAGCTATTGTATACACTCTGTATGTGTATCTACCGTATATATAGTTAGAAGGTAAGTGTTTAGCATTGCTGGGAAAACTTAGAGAATGAAAATGTGCTTAAAGTATATGAGCATGAGAAAATTATTGCTGCTCTAGCACCTTCATATTGTAATGGCTTCTAACCACATCCTATCAACTGTCACATTCGCTGCTGCCTAATGTTTAGGGTTTATCTAACTGAGCATGCTTTGGAAAAAACTTATCCACATGCAACATATCATTCCCATGATAGTACTTTCATCTCTCCTCTCACAGCTCCAGTGTCAGCAAATAAATCCAGGCAGGGCCGAGAATGTTGCAATACCAGTAATTACCAGCGCAACACAGGAAGACGTGCATCAAAATTCCCTTCTGTAACCGTCACAAGTATTACGAAACCATCAGCTCAAAATAAGTTTGAAAACAACGCAGTGAAGCGGTAAAGGGTGTTCAAAAAGTACAAACTCTGCATTTAACACTGCATGGAGTGAAATAAGCAATATAGTGTAAAAGAACAGATGGTTAAAGTAAACAGCGATGCTGAAAATAAAGATTTTTTTTTCACTAAATAACACATACATTACAGCTATGTGAATTGTGCCTACACTTTACTGTGTCTTTACAGGCTGTATATGTGTTTATATATATATATATATATATATATATATATATATATATATATATAGTTTTTTTTTATATGAGTGCACTTTTTATACTTTTGCAATATGGGGACACTTTTATATATTTATGTATATTATAGACTTTTTGATATAATTAAATCCTATGTGGTAAATGCATGGTTGAAAATTGTGATTTATGAATAATGTTTGGAGTAGAAATGTAATTTCATTGGGATTTGTTTTACAATGACAATAAATCTTATCTTACATTCATTGTTTTTTTTTTTTTTTTTTGTAAGGCAAGTTTAACGATGTACAGAGAGTCAAAGGTATAAAACTATGTGTACATATTGAATCATTTCGGTGGTTACATTGTTGCATATGGTCCCAGAAAAGGAAACCAACACTTACCATGGCTTGAATAAAACCAATGGTTACCATGGCTTGAATAGGGGTAGAAACTGTAGGTTTTAATTAGTAGGGAGTAAAACTACTACTAGTAAGTACTGGGGCAAGGATTCCAGTAAAGTCGTGAGATACAAGAGTATCCATACATAATAAGAGGGGAAATAATAGGAATAGAGGGAAGGCATGGGAAGGAGGGTGAAGGACAAAAGACGTAAAAAAAGGGATGGGGGGGACTCTGAAATAAAAAAAAAAAAACACAGAAGGATTGGGAGAGAAGGATACGGTGTGCCAGCCTGAGAAATTTAAGTCAGATAAACACACCCTCCCGTAAAGTACAAGAAGGTCTTGGTTGAAGCCACTAGGAAGAAATTTAGAGCTTCAAGGTTGCCAGATGATCAAAAATGTGCATAACTGTGTTGACTCTCTTTTAAGTTTCCGGTAAGAAGAGAGTAGATGATAGCAAGGCTTTTGATATTGTGTGTTTGTCTCTGTTAGGACATAGAGGGGGAGTTTACAACAATTTTTTTGGACGACCTGGGGAGTTTCAATAGATTCAATAGAGCATGTCAAGAAAGGGTTCAAGAAAGAGTTTAGAGACCAACTGAAACACTTTTAGCCAGAATTGTTGTACTATAGGACATGTCTGCCATGTGTGGAAAAAGGTTCCTACCTGTCCGCACCCTCTATAACACAGTGGTCGATAACCAGTGGGCAATCCTGAGGCTGTAAATTCGTTTCTAGGTCACTGCTCACAAAGTACTGTAATAAGTGACAGCCAGGCAATTTGCATTTTCTAAAGGTGACAGCAATGAAACCAATAAAAAAAACTGCTAGAGTTTGGGCTAGTATGCTTTTAGGCATGGCTCAGAAAATTAACTAAACCCATGCCATTTTCCACCTCTGATGTCTTTGTGTATTCTCAGGGTCATTCCATAGATTTGCTCACAAAAAAGACAAGGCCTGCAAGCCTTGAGACATCAGAAAACACTCCTGAGGGTAAAAGTTTAGACTTGTAACAAAGAAGTAAATGAGTATGGAGTATGGTCTGTGTTAAATGTTAACCCTTTATTTTATGTTTCACTCAAAAGGTACCAGTTTCTCCTTAAAAAGAATTAACAATGTATTGAGCAGAAAAGCTACAAGTTTACCAGATCGGACAGACAGAAATAAAGTAAGTTTCATATGAACCAACTACTCCCAACTTCCAAGACCTCTATCAGGGACACAAAAGGTACAGAAGTGCCAATTTACCATTGGTTTGATTCTTTTGGCAAGGGCATGCTGATAATATTTACACCTCCATTGTAAAAGAATTGGCCAAATGCTAATTGGCATGCAAGATGAAAAGTCTCATGAAAGCCATGCTACAGAGATGCCTTTAAATGCACCAGGCACAATCACCTTTTCACATGGATGTCATATATAAAAGTGTGAAACTTGTCTTATGGCAGAAGCACTCAGGCCATCTTTAAATGACTCTACTATGCCATTAGAGTTAACCTGCTATGGTTAGCTAGCAGTTGCTAACAAATGGCAATCTATAGTGTAAACCACCCTTTATCAACCAGGGATCCCAGGAACTTGGAGTTCCTCAAAATTTGCCATGGGTTTGTAGTGTCCTACGCTGATCAACCAACATAAGGGGTCACATCTATGCTAACCAACAATGGCCATTATTATTATTATTATTTGTTTCAGTTCTAGATTATTAGGTAAACCCCATTCTCTATTCTTTTATTTAACCTCTTGCCAAGCTGGTCACAGTAGATGTCCTGCGAGCGGGCGGCACAGTCAGGCACCGCGAAGTACCCGTATGTCACGGTGTACTTCCTGGTTTGATAATTGGACACAGCACAAGTTTTTCAGCAGAATTCAGCCAATGATTTTGGCTGAAACCTGCTGATCAGCTGTGGCCAATCACAGCACAGACTTCTGTGTTGACAAACACACAGAACTCTGTGCACAGACAGCAATCTGTCTGTTTCTTCTCCCTGAAATCAACTCTAATTTCAGGAAGAAAAAGCAGACAGATCTGTTAGTAAAAGCAGCACACATTACGCTTGTTAGGCACACAGTTAACCCCTTGATGTTAACCCCTTCCCAGCCAGTGCCATTAGTGCAGTGTACAGTATTATCACTGATCACTGTATTAGTGTCACTAGCGATGTCCAGTGGCGGAACTACCGCCATAGCGACCCATGCATTTGCTATGGGGCCCGCAGCCAAGTAGGGCCCCATCCTAGTTGACAAACTTTTACTTTTTCCCTGCCGCCGCCGCCGCTGCCGCCGCTAGAGGTCCGCGGCCGGCGGAGATATTGTCTCCGCCGGCCGCCATTTTCCCGAAGACCAGACGAGTTAGACAGGGAGCCTGCTCAGTTGCTACAGTAGAAATAGAGCTGTGGCGCCGCCCACCCCCCGCCCCCGGTCTGTCTGTCATCTGTGACCTGCTGTTGAAAGGGGTGGGGAGTGGGCGGTGCCGCAGCTCAATTTCTATTGTAGCCGGCCGGCTCCGCCTCTATTTTGTTCTCCCCTGGGAGACACTGCTGTGCTGTTGGGATATAGAAGGGCTTCAATGGGGGGGGGGGGGGGGGGGGGGCACCTGAAATGTAAGGAGGCACTCCGTTGGCTGGGGACACCTGAGATGTAAGGAGGCACTCCGTTGGCTGGGGACACCTGAGATGTAAGGAGGCACTCCGCTGCCTGGGGACACCTGAGATGTAAGGAGGCACTCCGCTGCCTGAGGACACCTGAGATGTAAGGAGGCACTCTGCTGGCTGGGGACACCTGAGATGTAAGGAAGCACTCCGCTGCCTGGGGACACCTGAGATGTAAGGAGGCACTCCGCTGCCTGAGGACACCTGAGATGTAAGGAGGCACTCTGCTGGCTGGGGACACCTGAGATGTAAGGAAGCACTCCGCTGGCTGGGGACACCTGAGATGTAAGGAGGCACTCCGCTGGCTGGGGACACCTGAGATGTAAGGAGGCACTCCGCTGCCTGGGGACACCTGAGATGTAAGGAGGCACTCCGCTGGCTGGGGACACCTGAGATGTAAGGAGGCACTCCGCTGCCTGGGGACACCTGAGATGTAAGGAGGCACTCCGCTGGCTGGGGACACCTGAGATGTAAGGAGGCACTCCGCTGCCTGGGGACACCTGAGATGTAAGGAGGCACTCCGCTGCCTGGGGACACCTGAGATGTAAGGAGGCACTCCGCTGGCTGGGGACACCTGAGATGTAAGGAGGCACTCCGCTGCCTGGGGACACCTGAGATGTAAGGAGGCACTCCGCTGCCTGGGGACACCTGAGATGTAAGGAGGCACTCCGCTGGCTGGGGACACCTGAGATGTAAGGAAGCACTCCGCTGGCTGGGGACACCTGAGATGTAAGGAGGCACTCCGCTGCCTGGGGACACCTGAGATGTAAGGAGGCACTCCGCTGCCTGGGGACACCTGAGATGTAAGGAGGCACTCCGCTGCCTGGGGACACCTGAGATGTAAGGAGGCACTCCGCTGCCTGAGGACACCTGAGATGTAAGGAGGCACTCCGCTGCCTGAGGACACCTGAGATGTAAGGAGGCACTCTGCTGCCTGAGGACACCTGAGATGTAAGGAGGCACTCTGCTGGCTGGGGACACCTGAGATGTAAGGAAGCACTCCGCTGGCTGGGGACACCTGAGATGTAAGGAGGCACTCCGCTGCCTGGGGACACCTGAGATGTAAGGAGGCACTCCGCTGCCTGGGGACACCTGAGATGTAAGGAGGCACTCCGCTGCCTGGGGACACCTGAGATGTAAGGAGGCACTCCGCTGCCTGAGGACACCTGAGATGTAAGGAGGCACTCCGCTGCCTGAGGACACCTGAGATGTAAGGAGGCACTCCGCTGCCTGAGGACACCTGAGATGTAAGGAGGCACTCTGCTGGCTGGGACACCTGAGATGTAAGGAGGCACTCCGCTGGCTGGGGACACCTGAGATGTAAGGAGGCACTCCGCTGCCTGGGGACACCTGAGATGTAAGGAGGCACTCCGCTGCCTGGGGACACCTGAGATGTAAGGAGGCACTCGGCTGCCTGGGGACACCTGAGATGTAAGGAGGCACTCCGCTGCCTGAGGACACCTGAGATGTAAGGAGGCACTCCGCTGCCTGAGGACACCTGAGATGTAAGGAGGCACTCTGCTGGCTGGGGACACCTGAGATGTAAGGAAGCACTCCGCTGCCTGGGGACACCTGAGATGTAAGGAGGCACTCCGCTGCCTGAGGACACCTGAGATGTAAGGAGGCACTCTGCTGGCTGGGGACACCTGAGATGTAAGGAAGCACTCCGCTGGCTGGGGACACCTGAGATGTAAGGAGGCACTCCGCTGCCTGGGGACACCTGAGATGTAAGGAGGCACTCCGCTGCCTGAGGACACCTGAGATGTAAGGAGGCACTCCGCTGCCTGAGGACACCTGAGATGTAAGGAGGCACTCCGCTGCCTGAGGACACCTGAGATGTAAGGAGGCACTCCGCTGCCTGAGGACACCTGAGATGTAAGGAGGCACTCTGCTGGCTGGGGACACCTGAGATGTAAGGAGGCACTCCGCTGCCTGAGGACACCTGAGATGTAAGGAGGCACTCCGCTGCCTGAGGACACCTGAGATGTAAGGAGGCACTCCGCTGCCTGAGGACACCTGAGATGTAAGGAGGCACTCTGCTGGCTGGGGACACCTGAGATGTAAGGAGGCACTCCGCTGCCTGGGGACACCTGAGATGTAAGGAGGCACTCCGCTGCCTGGGGACACCTGAGATGTAAGGAGGCACTCCGCTGCCTGGGGACACCTGAGATGTAAGGAGGCACTCCGCTGCCTGAGGACACCTGAGATGTAAGGAGGCACTCCGCTGCCTGAGGACACCTGAGATGTAAGGAGGCACTCTGCTGGCTGGGGACACCTGAGATGTAAGGAAGCACTCCGCTGGCTGGCAGAACGCTCGAGCGCACCTGTGAAGGGACATCGTTTTCGGCACATGAGGAGGCTCTGGAGTCTGAACAAGAGGTAGGGATTGGGAGTCAGACTGTCATCTGTTTTGCACAGTTCATTTTTTTTATTTTTTTTGAGGGGGGGGGGGGGGGCCCAAACAACATTTTGCTATGGGGCCCTGTGATTTCTAGTTACGCCCCTGGCGATGTCAGTTAGTGTCTCTCCCAGCCAGTGTCAGTTAGTGCTAGATTTCTCGCCACACTATCACAGTCACACTATAAAGTTGCTTATCATCGCCATTACCAGTATAGTGTCTATATGGATCAGTATCTTGATCAGAACTATACTAGTGTCCCCAATAGTATAGTATCCCCAAAAACACAGTTTGGTTTTTACCAAAGACATGTAGCAGAAAACAATTTTTCAGTATTTTTTTTTTTCATTTATATAATAGAAACGCAAAAACCCAGTGGTGATCAAATACCACCAAAAGAAAGCTCTATTTGTGTGAAAAAAATATAGACATTTAATTTGGGTACAGTGTTGCATGACCATGCAATTTCCAGCTAAAGTAGCACAGTGCAGAATAGCAAAAAATGCTCTGGTCATGAAGGGGGTAAAACCTTCTGGAGGTCAAATGGCTAAAACACCCTAAACCTCACTGATCACATTAATGTACCATAAGCTGTAGGTCCAATTATTTTAGTGGAATTCCCTGAGGCCTGAAATCTGTTCCAGAGTTCCCTTTGTGGTGATAAGGTTGAGAAAGGCTGATGTAAACTATTAGGGCCAATGCAAACTAGGCTATTACAGTAACGATGGCTAGGCAACGTGGTAACACACTTACATGTGTTGCGCAAACTGTCAGTACAGAGTTTTTAAATATAACTGTACGTAAGATCTGGATTATGAAATCATGTACTTTTGTAAATATTAGCGAGAACAGTGTTATTGTCACTGAGGGATTAAGGCCGCATGTACTGTACACGGCCAGTTACATGAGACCACAAGATTCCAGAGGAAAGAATCAGAGGATTCTTGCAACTGGAATGACCAGGGTATACGAATAGCAGCAGCTGCTCAACCTAAGTTTTCTCCTTCACTGACGGACACTGATGAGGCTGCACTGACGGGCACCGATAAGGCGGCACTGATGGGCGGCACTGAAAGGCTGCACTGATGGGTTCCTTTTAGGTTGCATGGATGGGCACTGATGGACATCACTGATAGGGAGACATCTGGCAGGCATTGGTAATGGGCACTGACTGGCACCATTTGTGGGCACTGATTGGCATATTTTGGGCACTGACTGTCATCCCTGGTGGTCCTGGTGCCATCCCTGGTGGTCCAGTGTGGGCATCCTTGGGGGGACAGCGATCCTCTGTTTACATCACGTGATCAGCTGTCATTGGCTGACAGCTGATCACGTGGTAAGGGGCCGGGATCGGACCCTTAGTCAGATCTGTGATCACCCGAGTCTCATTGACTCGGGTGATCACAGCGAGTGCCGCGCGCACCCTTCAGGGGGCCGTGGCCAGCTTTGAAAGCAGTGGATGTCCATAGATGTACTCCCGGCAATGCAGATCTGTGCTGTAGCCGTCATTGTCTACTCTCTCCTACCTCTCCCTATGTCGGCGGCTTTAGTACCACTTTGTGTAGGCAGTTGTCTCTACTAGCTGTGTATTTGGCTCCGTTATATCTCCCTGTGTAGGCGGCACTGCCTTGCAGGGAGATTGTTTTCACTCCCAGATTCTGGAGAGCTGTCCCCGCGCCGTGTCCCGCCATGAGGGATCTGTTACATCCAGAAGCTGCTGAAAGCAAAGCTGTCCCTTGTAGCATCAGATTACTTATGTCTGCATCCCTTAAAGTATAATTAAATGAAAAAGCTTTTTTTGTTTTGTTGTGGATAGAGAGGAGAGGAATTAGAGGTCCTGTCAGTTTTTTATAGCTACCTCTACCCCTGTTAGGGAGAATCTCCCTCTCTATTTGTCCAAATTTGTCTGTTTGTTCAAAAATGAAAGTAAAAGAAAATTCCAAATTTTTGGTTTTCCCCAGAACAGTAATAAAAGAGAAAACTTCAAATGGGGACACTACTTCTGGTGACCCGGGGGGCCACAATGGATTCCCTTAATTTGCAGGGATTTCCTCTCACTTCCTGTTTTGGCTATGGGACAGGAAGTGGAGGGGAATTTCCCCAGTGGGACACAGATGGCAAATATAAAAACTAACCGAGGTTATAACCCTCCCTTACTCTATACAAAATGGAAAAAAAAATAAAATGTTGTGCCTATAGTTCTACTTTAGGTGAGGAAAAGACTTAAAAAGTATCCCACTACATGTGTCCTTCAGGGGTTACCTATAATTTGACTTGTAGTTCAGTAAAATGTTGAAGAAAAACATATAGGCAATCACAAAGGCAGGAAGTAGGATTTCTGAGAAGGGTTCATATACGGTGTAAACACCCCCCACCCCCAGGTTTTTCAGAAGGAAGTGACATTTGAGTTTTAGAAAATCACAAGGAGAGCCGACTGAATCTGAGTTGCATAGAATAATCCTAACGTGCAATTCTGTATGTAACTTGTAGCAACTCAATTAACTCTGACTTGGTTCTGTAGAGAGGTGAACCCTCCGTCATAAAATGGTTAAGTGGAAGCTTAATCACGCCATTTGAACACTGCAGTACCTCAGAAAATGTGCTACAAATTCTCTTGTCGCTCTTTTCAAGACTCCCCCATTACATCTGTCTCTCAGTTACATAATTATTGATAGCTCTTTTAATTCTACAGTGCTCAAACTGTCAGTACAGAGTTTTTAAATATAACTGTACGTAAGATCTGGATTATGAAATCATGTACTTTTGTAAATATTAGCGAGAACAGTGTTATTGTCACTGAGGGATTAAGGCCGCATGTACTGTACACGGCCAGTTACATGAGACCACAAGATTCCAGAGGAAAGAATCAGAGGATTCTTGCAACTGGAATGACCAGGGTATACGAATAGCAGCCGCTGCTCAGCCTAAGTTTTCTCCTTCACTGACGGACACTGATGAGGCTGCATTGACGGGCACCGATAAGGCGGCACTGATGGGCGGCACTGAAAGGCTGCACTGATGGGTTCCTTTTAGGTTGCATGGATGGACACTGATGGACATCACTGATAGGGAGACATATGGCAGGCATTGGTAATGGGCACTGACTGGCACCATTTGTGGGCACTGATTGGCATATTTTGGGCACTGACTGTCATCCCTGGTGGTCCTGGTGCCATCCCTGGTGGTCCAGTGTGGGCATCCTTGGGGGGACTGCGCTGATAATCAATCTTCCTTTCTTCCAAAATCCTCTACTTGCGTCTGTCAGACGCGAGTGAGAAAAGGCCGATACACAGCTTTTCCTGTTTACACTGTGATCAGTCGTGATTGAACAGGGCTGATCTGTCAGAGGCTCCTTACCAAGATCGGTGTAGCGGCGTGTCAGACTGACACGCCGCACCACCTTTCGCACCACCTTTCGCTGCGTGCCCCCACGGGCGCGCGCTGGCAGTTATCCTGAAAGATGTCAGTGGGAAGTGGTTAAACAAAGGCGCCTGCTGCTGTTTGCATGTAGCTGCACACAGAGTGGATAGCTAAGGTTATATATAGATGGATGTCCAAATCTGGACACAGTTGGCTGTTCTGCCACGTCAGCTTACAGCCGACTGATGGCTGATTCTGGGTCATAGGAGAGCACAAGTAAGTACACTCCTGTGACCCACAAGAGAAGTATGGCCAAAAGAAGCTTTGGGCATACATAGCAGGCTGTTTGTGCTGACTAGCTGGAGAGTGTACTGGGGAATTTTTGTATTGATATAAAGACTGATATGGTTTTCAGTTTTCTTTGGCCCTGGTTCATACTGATGCAATGCGATTTCAAGGAGCAGTTGCGTTGCAATTCTGCTGCGATGTTGACGCGATTGGACACAGCTGTGATTTCTGTTCTGGCCAAAATCTCTCTCTCTCTATCTACTCTCTCTCAAAGACCGCGTACATACAGCACAGTCCTAGAAAACACAGTGCATTTGAACACCTCTGCGATTTGATTGCAATTTCCATTCAAGTCTATGGGGCTCTAAAACGCACTGTATCACACCATCTGTGTGTTCTGAAACGCATCCAAAATTGCACAGGGCTTACACTGTATTGGTTGTATTTTTTATGATTGTCCATGGCAATGTGAGCCCACAGTTCAATGTTAGTAGTCAGTCTTTATTTCCGTTTTTCTTTCTTTGGTACCTACAGATAAGAATTAAAAGGGTTTCCACAATGTACTGGTTTGCACATTCTATTCTCTAACAAATTCCCAATGATGTTTTTTCCAAATGTTTTACATATGTGATGTCAGCATTATCCTGCTGTAAGGGAAGCTGTAGAAGTTATCTTAGTGCAAGGTTTGATAAATGCCAGGAGTTTATAGAGGTTTGTATAAAACTACTACTGTAGGTGAAATTGTAAATGTATGATAATATTGGGAAGATGTATGCAGCTAGCACACTTTCATGTGCTAGTTACATGAAATTCAAATTTTAAAAGATAATATAGTGGTCTAATATGTTAATACTGTCTCTACTTTAAGCATTTCTTATATCAAGTTTCTCTGGCACTTCCTGTGAATTAATGTTTGTATAAAAGGCATGGCCCAGTGTGCTTCTCCTTCTTTTCAGCTCTACCTGTCACTTGACAAGCTGTGTGCACTTCAACAAACACCCATTTCCTTCTGAAATTAGCAGGAAGAGTTTTGGCTAAGGTTAGTAGAGTTTGTTATGCTAGTGAGCAAGCCTTTAAGTGGAGTTCCACTCAAGCTTGTTTGCTTCCTCCCCCTCTCCGTTTTCACATTCGGCACCTTTTGAGGGGGGGGAAGGAGGCATGGGACGGGTACCCCTTTTTTTTGACAGGTATACTGTCCCCAATTCCGGGAGATCTGGCTGCGGCGAGGTCCCCCTGAAGTTCGGCCCCCCTCCACCTTTCTCCTCCACCGAGCCAGTTAGAAAGCGCAGCATGCTTTGCGCATGCACAGTAGGGAACCGGGCGTGAAGCTGAAAGACTTCACTGCTGGTTTCTCTTACCGGAATGGCAGCAGCAGCACCCGAGAGCTGATCATTTTCTGATCAGAAAATCGGCTGGGGTGCCGTCATCGCGGGATCCCTGGACAGGTAGGTGTCCATTAGGGTTGTCCCGATATTGAGCATTTGCGTGAGTCCTTTTACTCGCACAGATGCTCCCGATGCCTAATCCGATACCTGGGAATGAGGCGGCGTTGCTCGCAACTGGAAGTTAGTGGGTGGCGCGGAGAGCGAGTCCTCAACAGGCTGGCAGCAGTGGGACTAGGTAAGCTGGCCGGGAAAGGGGTGCAGGGCACAGCCACATGTTCCATCAGAATTAGTGACCAGAGCCGTCACATTCGGTAATGGAAGAGACCTTCCGTGTCTCTGTCAGAGGTTGAACATCCCGATGCCCATCTTGGTACACCTTGCACTCAGCCGCAATAAGCCAGTAGCAGACATCTTGTTACACCCAGCCCATATAATTCGGGCTGGGTGTAACAAGATGTCTGATGCTGCTTACTGTGGCTGAGTGCAAGGTGTACCAAATGGGCATCGCAGCATATACTATATGATAAATTACAGGATTTCCTGCCCCATATACCCTGCAGAGGTTAATTCTGCCTGCCTGTTTGACCATCCTAACGCTAGGTGGTCCCTACCATCTGGTAAGCGTCCCTGCTCACTGGGTGTGGAGTGTCATAAGAAGCCTTGCATGACTACTTGGTGGTTGGTTACCTGCTCTGATTTTTTGGACTCTTATATCCTTATAATCATAAGGATTTTTCTTTTACAATAATTCATATCTTATGTATTTTTCACTTTTTTGTATATATGCATTGCACGTAATAATGTATGACTATCACGATTATTTTTTGGTTTTACAATGTAAAGTAGTGAGTGTACATCTTGTATAACAGTGTAAATTTTCTGTCCACCCTGTACTCACTTTTGTTGGCAGCGGTTTAGACATTAATGGCTGTGTGTTGAGTTATTTTGAGGGGACAGCAAATTTACACTGTTATACAAGCTGTACACTCATTACTTTACATTGTAGCAAAGTGTAATTTCTTCAGTGTTGTCAAAAATGTGAGGGGAGTACTCACTTTTGTGAGATACTGTACATGTTAACATCTTAGGACTTGACGATTGTTAAGAGACATTTATATATAAGGAAATGTTTGGAGACTCAATACAGCATCTTTTTCATGTACAGTTGTACACAACTTGAAGGAAAAGTCACCTGGATCCACATCAGACACGGCAAAAATGACTAAATTAAAGAAATCTCTGTGTTTGATTTGTTTCCCTCTTGCGATCACAGTATAGGGTACTTTTTGATTAAATTGCTTAATTGTAAGGGATAGATATATATATAATGTGATTTGAAAAGTAGTTTAGCCATGTTGAAGTCATTTGTCTTTTGTACCTCTTCCATTTTATGTAGAATTGTCTGTGTTTACATATGCTGATAAGTCAGCATGCCAACAATTCAGCTAGAAGGCCATTCTGACCACAGGAGTGTACAGCCAGTACTCTGTAAATATGCCTTATCAATCATTTGTTTTTCACACTGAAAAGTCATTTTGTAATGAAAAAGCTGCTCAGCTATTATATTCTCCACAATGGAGTTTTGCCTCTTTGGCCAGGACTACCTCCACCTAAGTGTGTGGAGGTTCCAGGGTAAAAGGTGATAGCAGGTATGGTTAGTGATAAAAATATTGATCAAAAGAGGGGAGATTGTAAAGGAAATTTGTAAATTCTGTATATAATTGTATTCTATTTTATATGTAATTCAAACTGCCCTCACTGTGCACACGGCACTAATAATGTTTTCATTACATGTTTGCATTCTTTTGAGTCCTGATAAGAATTAGTCTGCCTATGTTATGCCCCTTGTTACCATAAGCGTACAATTGTAATATTAATGTAATACCTACGTAATCATGTGTTTAAAAACCTTCAATTGCTTCATAATAAAGCAGAAAAGTTATTTGGAAAGATGTGGAGTGTATCTTTTGTGTCTGTTCCCTACTGCAGTAGTTAATAATTTGGAACCACTAATCAATATGAGGATAGGAGTTGCCTATCTATAAATTTCCATGTCAGTGCCCAGGTGAGATTTTCTGTGTGCCTAGACCAGTGACTGTGAACCTTGGCACCCCAGATGTTTTGGAACTACATTTCCCATGATGCCCATGCACCCTGCAGTTTAGTTGAGCATCATGGGAAATGTAGTCCCATAACATCTGGGGTGCCAAGGTTCGCCATCACTGGCCTAGACCCTGGAAACGACAGGGTTCAGGGTGCTGGTGCTAGTCAACTACCAGACTGTGCTGGACATTGTCCACTGTGCTGCTGCTGTGGGAAAGGGACAACAAGACTCCTGTTACTAACTGCAGGAGGAACGCTACAAGGACTTCACTACTGAGAGCATATAGCTGCTTAAAGAGCCCCAAGGCCATGTGTCCCTCCTGTTATTCCAGAGACATTCTGTCCTGAACTTACTGTGCCAATGGAGGCTGCAAAATCTTCATAAATGGAGAGAGCACCTTGGAGCGTCAATACATCGAGACCTTTTGTGGATGACGAGCGCCTTGAAGAGCTATCTTTGCTTTTGTTTCCATGGCTACTATCCACCAAAAATGTCTGCCTAAAGAGGACTGTGTTGCTTGTATCTTAGGATACCTTTTTTCAGACAGTGAGCTCGCCTTTATTGTATGAGGTACAAGCAGACAGCTAGCCTGACAGTCAGCAGGAGCCTGATATTGCACTTGTGATGCAATGCTTTGCAGGCCCCTAATTAAAAAAAATAAATAAATGCACATTTTTTTACCTGCAAAAAGATGCCCATTTATTATTATTTTTTTTATAAAAGGTGAACTTACCCTTTAACTTTAGTGCTGCTGTTCCATATTAAGAATTATTTTGCCAAAGTTCCCTCATTCCGGCCTAGTGCGTGTTATCTACCGAATGTTTCAAGGGCAGCTGTGAGGCTGTGGGAAACGGGTACTTGCACTGCTGTGGTATTGAAACTGTATTGCCATGGAAACTGTTTTCTAACTTTCTTTTTTACTTCTTACAGGGTTTTATGCTGGTTAATAAAGCCTATTTAAACTGTTTAAGGTGTGTCGGTGTCGTCTCTGGTCCAGGTAAGAACGGGTCATCACAGGTGCAAGGCAGGAGGAAACCAAACAATCCAGCAGCTCCTCTGGGGGTTATCAGTTTATATATAAAGCCTTTCACCTGCATTTATATCAGTTGTCTATTTTATAATGGTGCACTATGTTTTTCAGGAAGGCTGTATCATCTAAAATATGCATAACATAAAATGTGATCATCTGCTCAAGGATACAAGTTTGCATAATAAATGAAACAGAACTTTGCCTGTATACTATTGTCCTTGGAATTGTATTCACTTGTGTAGGAGATATGCCCTTGTTCTGAAGTTCACACTATAAGATGAGGGTTGGTCTCAGCCAGTGCTCTATCTACTTTTAGTATGAGGGAATCGTTATAAATTGTATGCTATTGCCCGTCTTAATTTTGACTTCATCCATAATGCAAATCATTAATCAAAGTGACAATCAAGTTCAAATAGAGTGCTACCTCCGCAGAAGCCGCTGGAATAAGGGATCCCCCACTCTGCACAGCCAGGCACACAGAATTTTCCACAGCACTCTTGAGTCAAGAAATAGTACCTGCCGCTTTGTTTTTGTATTTTTATCAGGGATATTGAACTTGGTTGGGGATAGGGGTATTATGGGATGCCCACTTGTTTTAGCACCACTCTTTAGGGGCAACTTCTTCTGTAAAGACTATTTACACACTCCTCAGCCCCTCCAGCACAGCACTTGCTTGTAGCACAAAACTTCCAGGACCAGCTGGCACACTGTTCGGTGATCTGATGATAGGGCTCAGTCAGATGTAGCAAATTCCCATTATAGGCAAGGACCGCGTGCCCCTTGGGTATGTAGCAAAGTCCTAGAGCCCAGCCCTCCAGGCTAATCTTCCACAATCCTCCCAGACTGACTCTTCATCCATCTCAGACTGCTCTCACCCAGTCCTCTCATTCCTCCCTGACTGTCTTCTCCTTGGAGATCTCCCGGACGTCCTCCCACCTGCTCCCGTGCCACTGGACAGGATACCTCCTTGGAATATTGGAGGATCCCTCCTGCACCCGAGCGCCCAGGCCCGAGGTCACTCTCTCCCTCCACACTAGTGGGTTACCTTCAAGGGCCCACCGACAGCCTCCTGGCACTCCATCTCCAACTTCCACCCAAACTCTCCTGCCCCGCTGAGCTGACCCTGAGTATATGAGGGGGCCTGCCCCCTGCCAACCCATCTGTTGGGGATTGGTCAGGGCCCTCATGAATACTCCAGGCAGCACCTCCTAACCTCTCTCCCATTCTTCTGGAAGTTAACAGCAAGTTCCAGAAGTAGGTTGAGGTACTAGAGATGCTGCCTGATGAGGCATACCAGCCTCCCTGGATCACTCACCCAACCCAGATTCAACACAGGCTTGGCTGACAGCCAAGCCAAAACATTTTACCTACACTACAAAAATCCTAGCACAATAGTGGGTGCTACACTTATGTATGCCAATAGCAAAATTAAAAGCTCCCTTAGAAGTGCAATACATTTTTCCTTTGACAGATCCCCAAGGGCTAACCCCAAACTAATAGAAATCCTTATTTTTAGAATGTCTCATCATTCTATGCATGTAAAATGTTTCACTTACTGTTAAAGTTTATTCCAACTCTGGGAAACTATAAAATTATCCCTTGCAGTAAGGCTGGGGCACACTGCAAGGGTTACCTGCTTGTTTTGTTTAGGGATAGGAGAAGTGTCTTTACTAATCTGATCTTCCACTCCTCCAGGAGATGGAGCTCATCCACGCTTCAGTGGTGGACTGTCCCTTTGCATCCTCACAGACCCCGCAATGCTCTTGATGACCTCAAAACCTTAGACAAGAGGAGCGCGGGGAAGAAGAAGCTTCGGGGGACAGTTCTAGCAGTGGGGAGGAGTGAAGAATAGGGTAAGTAAATCTGCTTTTCTGTGTCCCCTATGATTTTTTTAAAACTGCTAAAAAAATTATAATTACATTTTTTTTTAAATATTTATTTTCCTGGCAACCATGAAAAGAGTTTCAATTTGGGGTAAGGATCCTCATGTCCCAGCTACTAACTCTCCCAAAACTGTGCCCCTACAGAAGTACAAAATATGACATATCCAGCATGGCCAAAGGGTATTGAGGGTTTTGACTTTTGGGAGATACTTGTAGAGTGACCTATGCCTACAGGGATGCTGGCTGTGATGCATTGTTTCTTATAACAGCACTGTGACTAATAATGTGATTAGGGGACTACAAAGTCCTTATTCAAGGAGAAACATGCAGTATGTATGTACACTTCTTGTCTGCATATTTGCACATTAGAATTATTTTTGGACTGACTGATACCTTAGTGAATGAGTCTTCTTGTGTAACAGTAAAATCTCCAGAACTCTGTGGTGCAGATATAAAAAAAAGTAATTTACACCATGGCTTTTCAGTTTATACCAGGACTGAATTTGTAAATTATATTACAATAGAAGGTGATTCACACATCTATGTGTAACATTTCATTGAACACCAATTTCAACACATGCTTGCTGTTCAGAAAATTAAACAAAAAAACTTAAAGGTTCAGAAAATGTAGTCTAGAACATAATTGTTGTCCTGTTTTTTTTTTTACAGAATGTCAGTAAAATTGACTGTGGTGCCTAAAACCTGTCCTGTCCTTTCTTATGTAGCCAGGAGCTGGCTAAATTGCTTGTATTATCAGAGGACACTCTGCAGCATCAGCCACAGTGACGCTGTTTTCTCTAGTGCTCAGCCTGGGATCTGCCTTGTTACATGAATGCAGAGTGAGTGAGTGAGAACTTACAGAAGAGTGACGGATTTTGGGACATGTAGTCCAAAGAGCTCAAATCTACATTGGGGACTGATTGTCGTAGACTACAAGTTCCAGCCGGCTGGAGGGAGAAGACAGAATGCTGGGAGAGACGATATACAGCATGTGTTAAGGAGCAGTCGGTCTCTTGAGACTACGGCCTTCATCTGGAAGCAGTGATCTGGACAGACAGGGAGAGCGAGATGGTGCTGCGGCCTGGGCAGCAAGGGAGAGCCTCTGGTGGGCGAGTGTAGACGCATCTGTCATCAGCAGTGTCCGGTCGGTCTGGTGACAGTCGGGAGGTCGACTTTATCACTTGCATCACTAGTCCAGCTGAGCTGCAGCGCCGAGGCATGTGCGTCTGAGCCCCGTATCTGCAGGATCTTCATGCCACCCCTTGAGCCTGATGTTGCCCAGACTGGTGAGAAGGCAAAATCTCACCCTCTGTGCACCTAAAAACACTGCATGCAGACACCTTTACTTTGCCCTTTTCATTAAAGCTCTATAAGGAGACATCTACAACCACAATTGCACTGCCCGGATGTCATTACCCAAAAAAGTTACTTTGGACCCCTTCACTTGAGCTAGCTGAAGAAACCTGCATCAAAATGACTTCTTTGCCCCCCCACAAAGGAAGGAACGTTAAAACCGGTTATTCTCCTTCCCTTTTCTGACCTTCAGCCATAGGCCTTGATCAGGTTACAGATGCCTTCTCTTTATTCTACTGAGGACTATATCCATAAATTTCTTATACATTTGTGTGAAGAGTTTAATCATAGCCTCCTATTGCTTAGACTACTTTCTATTTACTATTGATGAAATGTCTGAACTCTGGGTGTTAGAGGTGTCGGGAAATTTGCAAAGTCAGGGCAACCATTGGGTCATGGGGGTAGCCTTACACTTAGAATGGGGAAAACTTGTAGGTGGGGTGCAGCGTGATGCGGAGACAATAATTTACATGGGCAGTTGCAATAGAACTTGTATTAAAGGAATGCCACAACAGTTCACAACAAGCCAGGTCGGACAGCCACCCAGCTGGGCACACTCACAGTTCAGTAGTGTGACAGAATAGATTCCAGCTGGAGCCAGCTCGGGAGCCAGGGCTTTAAATAGGCTCTGCCTGACCCAAGATGGCTACTTGAGTCACATGGGGCGGCAGCATCCACTAAGATAGCATCCCCAGTGACCCAGGAAACCATAGAAGAACCTTGTTCCTCCTGACTTCCACTCCAGCAACAGTGCTGCTATGGCTGAGAACCACCCGCTGTAGAGAAAATAGACTTCACCTGCCTACAAACTGAACTGCTTTAATAGAAAACTGATGTATGTCCACGTCTAAGCTAGGAGGTACTTTATCTACTCCTAGAGATTCATCTGTTTACTCTTTCAAAACAAAACTACAGCTGACAATACAGATCCAAATATCAGACAACTGTGTGCTGCATAGACACATTGCTAAATGATCTTAAAGTAGCATTACTTTTTCCCAGTCTAGTATACTTTTCCTGACAAATATCTTCATCTATAAGTGGGCACAAAGACTTATGCGGCGTACACACTGTCAGAATTTCCGATGGAAACAGTCCGATGGGAGCTTTTCATCGGATTTTCCGACCGTGTGTATGCCCATCGGTCTTTTTCTGTCGGAATTTCCGACGGACTTTGAATTGAGAACCTGTTCTCAATTTTTCCGAAGGAAAACCTTTCTATCAGATTATGCAATATGCATTATGTGTATGCAATTCCGACACGCAAAATTCCGACGCATGCTCGGAAACAATTCGACGCATGCTCGGAGGCATTAAACTTCCCTTTTATAGTGCTGTCGAACGTGTTTTATGCCGCTGTGTTACAGACCATCGGAATTTGGTGTGACCGTGTGTAGGCAACACAGCTTGAGCAGAATTCCATTGGAAAAACCGTCAGAGTTTTTTTCCGATGAGAATTCCGATCGTGTGTATGCGGCATTAGGCTGCTTTCACACTGAGGCGGTGGGGGCATTACTGCTGTTATAGCGGTGCTTTTCGCCCATTAGCGGGACGCTTTTAACCCCAGCTAGCGGCCGAGGAAAGGGTTAAAAGTGCCTGAAAGGCACCGCTGCCGAAGCGCTTCGCATTCGCTTTGGCAGCTGTGCCCATTCATTTCAATGGCAGGGGCGGTTTAGGAGCGCTGTGTACACCACCCAAAAGATGCTGCTTGCAGGACTTTTTTTCCTGTCCTGCAAGCGCACCGCCCCAGTGTGAAAGCACTCAAGCTTTCACACTGCGGCTGCAGAAGAGGCAATTTACAGGTGTTTTTCAGGCACTATTTTTATCGCAAAAATGCCTGTAAAACGCCTCAGTGTGAAAGTAGCCTTACATTTTCTAGCTTTCACTGTCGCTAGCCCAGATCCATCAGTGCAGCTTCCCTGAACTTCCAATTGGGAAGAGGGTGTACTGAATATCAGCTTGCAGGCAGTATTAATTTTGTTGACTAAAATGACTAAAACATTTTAGTCGACTAAATGAATACTTTTCATCGGATTTTCCGACCATGTGTATGCCCATCGGTCTTTTTCTGTCGGAATTTCCGACGGACTTTGGATTGAGAACCTGTTCTTAATTTTTCTGACGGAAAACCTTTCTATCGGATTTTCCGATTGTGTGTAGGCAATTCCGACACGCAAAATTCTGACGCATGCTCGGAAACAATTCGACGCATGCTCAGAAGCATTAAACTTCACTTTTATAGTGCTGTCGAACGTTTTTTAAGGCATGGTGTTATTGACCGTCGGAATTTGGTGTGACCGTGTGTAGGCAAGACAGTTTGAGCGAAATTCTGTCGGAATTCCGACGGGAAAACCATCAGAGCTTTTTCCGACGAGAATTCCGACCGCGTGTACGCGGCATAAAACTAAAATGCCATTTTAGTCAAAACACTAAGAATTATGCCGCGTACACACGTCGGAATTCTCGTCGGAAAAAGCTCTGATGGTTTTCCCGTCGGAATTCTGACAGAATTTCGCTCAAACTGTCTTGCCTACACACGGTCACACCAAATTCCGACGGTCAGTAACACAGCGGCATAAAACACGTTCAACAGCACTATAGAAGGGAAGTTTAATGCTTCCGAGCATGCGTCAAATTGTTTCCGAGCATGCGTCGGAATTTTACGTGTTGGAATTGCATACGCACGATCGGAAAATCCGATAGAAAGGTTTTCCGTTCTCAATTCAAAGTCCGTCGGAAATTCCGACAGAAATAGACCGATGGGCATACACACGGTCAGAAAATCCGTTGACAAGCTCCCATCGGACTGTTTCCATCGGAAATTCCGACCGTGTGTACGCCGCATAAAACTAAATTGAAATTTTACTTCAAAATGAACACTGGTCTGTAGTGCATGTTCATACCTCAATACCATAAATAATAACATATTAGATTTTTCACTCCAGCAGTATATAATGAGTTTGGATATTGTAGAGAAATATTAACTAATGCATTACAATTTAATTACACCCATTAGATTTTAGATGACTAAAATGAGTTTTAGTCAACTAAAATGTACTGAAGATTTTAGTCGACTAAAACATAGGACCTTTTAGTCGATTAAAATGTCCTGGAGATTTAGTCGACTAAATACGACTAAAACTAAAACAATTGCAGAAGACTAAAATGGGACTAAAACTAAAATGCCATTTTAGTCCTAAGACTTATGCCCCGTACACACGGTCGAAAATTCCGACCACAAAATCCGTCTGATTTTTTCCGACTGAGTTTGTCTGAAACTTGTGTTGCACACACACGGTCGGACAAAGTTGTCGGAAAAGCAGATCGTTCCGAACGAGGTGACGTATAAAATGTACGACGGGACTAAGTAGAGGGCAGTAGCCAATAGCTTTCGTCTCCAAATTTCTTCTGAGCATGCGTGGCACTTTGTGTGTCAGAATTCACGATCGGAAAAAGTCTGATCGGATTTTGTTGTCGGAAAATTTTAGATCCTGCTCTCAAATTTTTTCCAATGGAAACTCTGATGGGAAAAGCCTGCTAGAGCCCACACACACGATCGGATTTTCCGACAACATAATCTGATCAGACTTTTTCCATCGGAATATCTGACCGTGTGTACGGGGCATAAGACTAAAACTAAATCGAAATTTGCTGCCAAAATTAACACTGGTTGCAGGAGCCTGCAAATGTTCATCTACCAGCTTAAAGAAAGGAAGAGCAGAGGAAGGCTTGCCATCATACTCTTGATGCCAGTGAGTTAGTAGCACAGCGTCCTAGTGCACAGCTCCTGATGGGAGCGTGCAGGCAAGGGTGGCTTCATAGTGTCTCATTAGGCAAAGGAGCCACCATATAACCAGGAAGCAGCAGCAGCAAATAGAAAGCCAGCTGAAACACTGGGAAAGCCAAGATTTAAAATAGGAAAATGTGGCAGATGTGTTGACTTAAATTGCTTCCTCTCCCCCTCTGCTGCCACATTTGGCACCTTTCAGGGGAGGAGCAGGTACCTGTTTATGACAGGTACCTGTACCCACTTCTGGGTGACCTCTCTGTGGCGAAGTCCCCTGAAAGTTTGGCCCCCCTCTTCCTTCCCCCGCCGCCAGGCCATTCACAAAGCGCAACATGCTTCGTGCATGTGCAGTAGGGAACCGGCTGTGAAGCCACAAGGTTTCACTGCCAGTTTCCCTCACAAGAAATGGTGGCGGGAGCACCCGAGAGCCCATTGAAAAAATGGACTGGGGTGCTGACATTGCAGGATCCCTGAACAGGTAAGGGTCCGAATATTAGAAGTCAACAGCTAAAGTATTTGTAGCTGCTGGACTTAAAAAAAAATTTGGTGGGGTGGCTGGAGCGCCACTTTAACAACAGTCCCTGCAACTTTTGACCTTGGAGATGTTTCCAGTTCTCTGTTCAGCTCTAGGAGTTAAGAATAATAACCGGTACTTCCAGATTCATGTCAGAATGTGACTCTTTTTTTCCCTTCAACGATACAGTGCTGGGTGCCTGAACAACAATTTTCCAGGCCTGTAATCTGTCAGTTGGGGAATGGTCCTTAGCCTAGTGTAAGCTATAACTAAGTAGACCTGAGATAGAGGTTATTTTTTGAATATTTTAGGAGCGCAGTGCACATATTCATATAAATAGACCTGTAGCTTACACAACGCGGAAAACAAGGTGGCAGGAGAGCAAAGAAGGGAGTTTATATATAAAGTGTATTGAAAATTAAGAACAAAAATGTAATATTTTGTAATACCAAACCTCTGACAATTTACCTAATTTTGATTTATGAATGTGACCTGCTGCAGCCAGATTTTGAAAGGATCCTCATATCTGGATATGGACAGGGTAGATTTATTTCCAAAAGCCTGTTCAGTGTAACATCTTCTCTTTGCTTACTGTATCATCAATCACAAACAGTAACAAAGCAGCTTTCAATCCAAACACGTAAAGAAAATGGTTTCCTAGACCAGCAGACTACCAACATAAAAAAGAACTGACCTGGTGCACCAAAAAAAAACAAACAAAGCCCCAGGCAACTAGTCTGGTTACATTTCAGAGTACCGTATATACTCTAGTATAAGCAGAGTTTTTCAGCACAAAATGCCCCCCTCGGCTTATACTAGAGTCAAGCACTTTTCTGCAGCAGAGAATGAAATTTTCTGACCAACTTTGGGGCCCCGTCTCCCGGGGGCACTTGGTACTAGGAACTTAGTGTGCAAACTTAGTGGAACTAGCAATACAACATATCCAAAGATGGTGTTCCTAGCACCAAGTGGCCCCGAGATACGGGGCACCAAAGTCGGTTCGGAAAATGTCATTCTCTGCTGCAGAAAAGTGCTTGACATTTTCCGAACCAACTTTGGGGCCCCATATCTCGGGGCCACTTGGTGCTTGGAACACCATCCTTGCATATGTTGTAGTGCTAGTTCCACTGGGTTTGCACACCTAGGGTTCCTAGCACCAAGTGACCCCGAGATACGAGGCCCCAAAGTCGGTCAGCTGTGTCCATCTGCAGCAATGTTATTTCGGGACCCTTTGCATCTAGGGGGCATCTAGGAACCCTTAACTACCAAGTTTGAAGTTTGGGGGACCTATGGCTGCAAATGGGCATTGTTGACCCTCTTTTCCACTTACAGTAGCTGCGCATTTCTTATTTCCCTAGGCTTATACTTGAGTCAATAAGTTTTCCCATTTTTTTGTGGTAAAATTAGGTGCCTCGGCTTATATTCGGGTCGGCTACTCGGCTTATTACGCAAGTATATACGGTATTAACATTTTTACAATTTTACTGGGGAGTAACTTTAATGCTGAAGTCTAATAAACATACCGTCCGTTGGTCAGAAACATTGTGTTTGGGAAATGGGTTTATTGGTTTTGTGTGAATGGTTTCTTTTACATATCAACTTGGATCATCCTATGGCTTCTGCTCATGAAAATAGTATGTGTTGTCATGACTTATGTCATCAAAATAATGCAAGAAATCTTCGGGGCTTTTTAGCAGATGACGCAGAAGAAAATGTGAATGTTTGAAGAGCACATTCCGGATAGGCTTCCTTTTCTTTATGATACAAAGCCTGTCCATCCACGCACAAATCTAAAAAAAAAAAAAAAAAAGTATTTATATATATATATATATATATATATATATATATATATATATATATATATATATATATATATATATGCCTGCCTTTACATGCACATGAACTTTGATGGCGTCTTAATCCGTATGATTCAATATTGAGTTGGCCACCCTTTGCAGCTATAACAGCTTCAACTCTTCTGGGAAGGCTATCCACAAGGTTTAGGAGTGTCTATGGGAATGTTTGACCATTCTTCCAGAAGCGCATTTGTGAGGCCGGGCACTGATGTTGGATGAGAAGGCCTAGCTCGCAGTCACCGTGCTAATTCATCCCAAAAGGTGTTCTATCAGGTTGAGGTCAGGATTCTGCGTAGGAAAGTCAAAATCCTCCACCCCAAACTCGCTCATTCATGTCTTTATGGACCATGATTTGTGCACTGGTGCGCAGTCATGTTGGAACAGGAAGGGACCATCACCAAACTGTTCCCACGAAGTTGGGAGCATGAAATTGTCTAAAATATCTTGGAATGCTGACACCTTAAGAGTTTCCATCACTGGACCTAAGGGGCCAAGCTATGGTTGCCACCTCATCCCTTTAAACCCGAACACATATTAATTACACAGGTTCTGTGGCTGATTAAGGTGGTAATTAAACTCACTTGGTGCCTTATCTGCATTTAATTAGTCTCAGAACCTGTGTAATTCAAAGGTCTTCGGGTTTAAAGGGATGAGGTGGCAACTCTAGGCCAAGCACTACCCCTGAAAAACAACCCCACAACATAATCCCCCCTCCACCAAATGATTTGGACTAGTACACAAAGCAAGAGCCATAAAGACATTGATAAACAATTTGGGGTGGAAGAACTGACTTACTGATAGAACACCTTTGGGATGAATTAGAGTGGAGACTGCGAGCCAGGCCTTCTCATCCACATCAGTGCCTGACCTCACAAATTGGCTTCTGGAAGAATGGTCAAACATTCCCATAGACACACTCCTAAACCTTGTGGACAGCCTTCCCAGAAGAGTTGAAGCTGTTGTACAGTGATTAAGGCTCGATTCACATCTATGCATGTTGCGTTTGAGCGTTTCTGCAGTGCTTTTTGCGGTGCTTGCCGCGTTTTTGCACGCACGTTTTTGCAGCGATTTTGCCACGTTTTGCGTTTTTTTATTTATTTTTTTACACTGTGGTTGCTTAGCAACCAGCTATATACAGTGTAAAAAAATGAAAAGAAAAAACCACTGCAAGTCGCAGCAAAAACGCGGTACTTGCGTTTTGGATGCGGGTCCATTGACTTCTATTACATGAAAAACGCTGCATTTTGCATGAAAAAAAGTCCCCGACCCTTTCCAAAAACGCAGAGGCAAAAAAATGCATTGATGTGAACATGTTCCATAGGAACCCATGTTAAAAAAATTCCCTGCATTTCTGCAAAATGCATCAAAAAACGCATTAGTGTGAATCAAGCCTAAGAATCCCCCTACTGCAGAATTAGAAATCATAGTAGTGAGATCTTTCCACTGGAGTTCTTGAGGGATGAAGCCGCCAAGTAATACATCACTTGGGGAGACCGACCAAACCATCATCATATCCTAATAGCTGCATATGGCCATTATCATTTTATAGCTTGACCTCCAAACCCATTTGGTTTGATTACTGTTATACTACAGCAGGTCACTATATAATGACTGCACTGTGGCTCTGGTAAAAAAATGAAGCTAATTAACTTTATTGCTATTATTAATAATAAAGACCTTATGATCTCTTTCTGCAGTTATGGTGCAGTTTGCATTTGTTTATTATATGAGGATAAATCGTGCAGTGCACATTAAAAATACTTGGCTGAATTTGAGGCTGCTTTCACAGCAATATACAATCACCGGCCACTTTATTAGGTTTATCTGTTCAATTGCTTGGTAACACAAACTGCTAATCAGCCAATCACATGGCAGCAACTCAATTCATTTAGGCATCTAGACGTGGTGAAGACGACTTGCTGAAGTTGAAACTGAGCATCAGAATGGGGGGGAAGAAAGGGGATTTAGGTGACTTTGAATGAGGTATGGTTGTTGGTGCCAGACGGGCTGGTCTGAGTATTTCAAAAACTGCTGATCTACTGGGATTTTCACACACAAACATCTCTAAGGTTTACAGAGAGTGGTCAGAAAAAGAGAAAATATCCAGTGAGCGGCAGTTGTATGGACGAAAATGCCTTGTTGATGTCAGAGGAGAATAGGCAGACTGGTTCAAGATGATAGAAAGGTAACAGTAACTCAAATAAGCACTCATTACAACCAAGGTATGCAGAATACCATCTCAGAATGAACAACACATAAAACCTTGAAGCAGATGGCTTACAGCAGCAGAAGACCACACCGGGTGCCACTTCTGTCACCTAAGAACAGGAAACTGAGGCTACAATTCACACAGGCTCACCAAAATTGGACAATAGAAGATTGGAAAAACATCTGGTCTGATGAGTCTGGATTTCAGCTGCAACTTTCAGATGGTAGGGTCAGAATTTGGCATGGATCCATCCTGTCTTGTATCAATGGATCGGGTTGGTGGTGCTGGTGGTGTAATGGTGTGGGGGATATTTTCTTGGCACACTTTGGGTCCCTTAGTACCAATTGAACATCGATTAAACACCACAACCTACCTGAGTATTGTTGCTGGCCATGTCCATCCTTTTATGACTACAGTGTACCCATCTTCTGATGGATCCTTCCAGCAGGATAATGCCCCATGTCACAAAGCTCAAATCATCTCACCACTGGTTTCTTGAACATGACAATAAGGTCACTGTACTCCAATGGCCCCCACAGTCACCAGATCTCAATCCAATAGTGCACCTTTGGGATGTGGTGGAACGGGAGATTTTCATCATGAATGTGCAGCCGATAAATCTGCAGCAACTGCGTGATGCCATCATGTCAATATGGACCAAAATCTCTGAGGAATGTTTCCAACACCTTGTTGAATCTATCCCACTAACAATTACGGCAGTTCAGAAGGCAAAAGGGGGTCCAACCCGGTACTAGCAAGGTGTACCTAATAAAGTGTCCGGTGAGTGTATACTGCACATTGATAGTACTACCAATTCAGGTAGGATGATCACTAAGCGTTGGTTCTTTAACTGTCAATAATGGATTGCAGAGGGATCGATTATTGCAATGCAGTAATAATGGCCAATGGGGGAGATTTATCAGCACTTCCTCAGAATAAAATACTGCAAAACAGGACAGATTATGGGGCAGATTTACTGTGTGATTGAAGCTCGATTTATGAATCCCTCCCTCTGTTATTGAAGATGAACCCCATGAATGGTAATACAATATACACTTACTTTGGGCCAGCTTGGCTCTAACCAATGATCCTGATGCCATTGGTGTGGCTGATGGTTAATCTTTAATTTAGTGTTGTAGCCTATGCTACACGCAGGAATCGGCCTCCTTATCTGGTGAGTGCCCCTACGACTTCCCTCTGTGTACAAACTCTAGAGCAGTGATGGCGAACCTTGGCACCCCAGATGTTTTGGAACTACATTTCCCATGATGCTCATGCACTCTGCAGTGTAGTGGAGCATCATGGGAAATGTAGTTCCAAAACATCTGGGGTGCCAAGGTTCGCCATCACTGCTCTAGAGCTTCACTTGTTCTGGCACCTCAGCCACTCAGGAGAAGCCTTGTATATTATTCCAAAGAATAAAAGGCTTTGTCTAATTGATTGAGCTGGAGAAGCGGGTAGGTGGCGTTGTAATCTCCACCTTGGTCAATCAGGGCAAGCCTTGTACTCCTTAATAAACATACAAGGCTTCTCCTGAGTGGCGTAGGTGCCAGAGCCAAAACGATATGCAGTACACAGAGGGGGGTCACAGAAGCACCCACAAGATGGGGACATTGCCGTTTGTGTCTAGCAACAGTAAATTAAAAAAATATATATATATGTACTAATACATTGATTAACACTGAGCAGATGAGTTTTACACCAGATAGGGCTTCTTTCATCAATTTATGTAGTTTTTTTTACTGATTTACAGCAGTCCCATGAAAACTCTGGGCACTGTATGGTGGTCTCCTTGGACACACATAAAGCATTTTCGGCTACTTTCCCACTAAGGCCTTTTTCAGGCGCTAAAGGCTCTGCGTAAAACTGTTGGCGCTTTATAAATCGTGAATAATAATAAAAATAGCGTCTGTAAATCGCCTGAAAAAACGCCTCCCCTGCGGCCCCAGTGTGAATGCCCGGGTGCTTTCGCACTGAAGCGTGCGCTATCGGGATGGTAAAAAAAGTCCTGCAAGCAGCATCTTTGGGGTGGTGCGGTAGCGGTGTATACAGTGCTCCCAAAATGCCCCTGCCATTGAAATCAATGGCCATCGCTGCCGAAGCACCCGCAAAACGCTTTCGGCAGCAGCACTTTGCAGGCGCCTTTAACCCTTTTTCGCTAGCAGGGGTTAAAAGCGCCCCGCTAGCGCCCAAAAAGCACTGCTAAAGCTAGAGGTGCTTTACCACTGACACCCCCCGCCCCAGTGTGAAAGTGCCCTTATATTGTGGAGTGACCCTATCTTTTGAAAATGTTTTGCTTCTATGGCTTTGGGCCTAAACTAATTAGTTGGGTCAGTCCAAAGGTGTGCACAGCCTATTGCATTAGGGCAGTGGTTCTTAACCTCAGTCCTCATTACCCCCACCAGGCCATGTTTGCAGGCTTTCCTTTTCCCTTGCACAGGTGCTTTAAATCTAAGTCAATGGCTTGGTATTTTGGACAGCTATTTTAGCTAAGGGAAATTCCCAAAACATGGCCTGGTGGGGGGTAATGAGGACTGAGGTTAAGAACCACTGCATTAGGGTGTAAACCTCAGAGCTCAAACACAAAAGGGTGTGCATGTATATGCTGATGGTATCAGTAGAGCAGTGGACAAGGTCAGTAGGTTTTAGGAGCCCCGTTAGGGGGCTTTGCTGAAAAATCCAGGGGTTAAAACAGGCGGAATCTGAGCCACACAGGGTGATTAAGGTGTGACCAGGCACACACCTATGGGTCAGGCTTATGTTTATCCCCTGGTCATAATCATGGTCAGCTATGCAGTCTCTGAACCATGCATCATTTTCAGAGCTATAAGACTGGGCTGTCCTTGTCCTCTATTACTTTTTGCATTGCCTATGGAACACCATGCCCCTGGTCCATATCGCCCCAATTGAAGGCCTACATATAAATTCCCTGGAAGACTGTATCCCACTGTGTGCAGATGATACTGTTCTATACTTGGCTGACTAAGACTACAATCTTTACAATGTCTTAGATATTTTCAGAGAAATTTGGAACATTCTTGGGGAATTCCATGTGAATTGGGAAGAATCTACGCTCAACCCCCTGGACAGAAATTTTCCTAATTCTATGTATATATGCTTATACTCCCAATTGCAGGTAGTTAAACAATTTAAACATGTAGTGGTAGTCATACAACTTCCTCTATATAAGAAAAAAAGAGATATCAACACCAGCAAGCTACAATATCTCCTTGTAACCCTCCAGAAGAAGGTTAAACAGTGGATACAGCTCTTTAAAGCCTTATGAGTGAAGTTAATCTTGGTGACAATGTTTTATTTCTAAATTTATTTATATTCTAGCCAATGCTCCATGCCTAATCCCACTTACCTTTTTAAAACAACTTTACACTAGGTGTCCCCAGTCTTCTTCTCGTGTCTCCCGGATGATCCTCCAAATTCCCTCTTCATGAATCAGGGTAAGCGGTCTCCAACACTATTACTAATTACCTAGTGGCTGAGCTTGTCAACATTCGAGACTGGCTACACTCATCAGATGATAATGCCTTTACAGCAACAAGGCTACCATTGTCTTCTTTTATATGTCCTTACAAAATGTTATTTACAGGCAGTCGGTACCCCCTTGTCTGGCACCTCTATGATTGGAGTCTAGAGCTTTTCATATATGTTGTAAAAACATCTTCAGTAAAGACTAGAGTTGCCACCTCATCCCTTTAAACCCTCCCCCCCTCCGGTGTCACATTTGGCACCTTTCAGGGTATCTGCACTCACTTCCGGGCATAGACCCCCTTGGGGGTCTATGCCACTTCCCGCCCCCCCCCCCCCCCCCCCCCATGCTGTCTGCTGGGAGACAGCAGGGACCATTCAGATTGCGCATCTTCGCTTACCGAAGATGGTGGCAGCATCCGAGGACCGGTTTGGCCTCGGGTGCCGACATCGCGGGCGCCCTAGACAGGTAATTGTCCTTATTTTAAAAGTCAGCAGCTGCAGTATTTGTAGCTGCTGACTTTTTAAAAGAGAAATTCGGCGGACTTCCACTTTAACCAAGCCTGTTTTTCAGACTCAGTGTTTTCATGTTTCTAACAGTTTTTTTTTTTTTTGCTAGAAAATTACTTAGAACCCCCAAACATTATATATTGTTTTTTTTTTTTTTCTAACACCCTAGAGAATAAAATGGCGGTCATTGCAATACTTTTTTTTTTTTCACACCGTATTTGCGCAGCGATCTTACAAGCGCACTTTTTTTGGAAAAAAAAATCACTTTTTTGAATAAAAAAAGACAACAGTAAAATTAGCGCAATTTTTTTTTTTTTTTTATATTGTGAAAGATAATGTTACGCCGAGTAAATTTATACCCAACATGTCATGCTTCAAATTTGCACCCGCTCGTGGAATGGTGTCAAACTTTTACCCTCAAAAATCTCCATAAGCGACATCTAAAAAATTCTACAGGTTGCATATTTTGAGCTACAGAGGAGGGCTATGGCTAGAATTATCGTTCTCGCTCTACCGATCGCGGCAATACCTCACATGTGTGGTTTGACTACCGTTTTCCTATGCGGGCGCTACTCGCGTATGCGTTCGCTTCTGCGCGCGAGCTCGTTGGGACGGGGTGTTTTTAAAAAAAAAAAAAATATGTTTTTTCTTAATTATTTTACTTGAATTTATTAATTTTTACACTGTTTTTTAAAAAAAAAGGATCACTTTTATTCCTATTACAAGGAATGTAAACAGCCCTTGTAATAGAAAAAAAGCATGACAGGTCCTCCTTAAATATGAGATCTGGGGTCAAAAAGTCCTCAGATCTCATATTTGGACTTAAATGCAAAAAAAAAAAAAAAAAAAATTACATTGAAAAAAAATGTTCCTTTTTAAGACGTATGGGCGGAAGTGACGTTTTGACGTCGCTTCCGCCCTCCTATGGTATAGAGACGAGTGGGGGCCATCTTAGCCTCACTCGTCTCCATACCCATCACGCAGCAGGACCCGATCGCCTCCACCGTTACCGACGGCTCCGGTAAGCGGCGGAAGGCGTGGGAGAGCGGCGGGAGGGGGGTGGCACCTCTCCCGCCGCCGATAACGGTGATCTCGTGGCGAACCCGCCACAGAGACCACCATTATCATAAACACGGCCGCCTCCTGTAAAGAAGGCTATCTCGGTTGTGGCAGCAGCTGCTGCCGTTAACGAGATATCCCTCTTCAAAGTGCCGACGTATATGTACAGGAGGCAGTCGGTAAGTGGTTACAGATAAGGCACCAAGTGAGTTCAATTACCACCTTAATCAGCCTCAGAACCTGTTTAATGAATATGTGTTCGGGTTTAAAGGGATGAGGTGGCAACCCTAGTGAAGACTGGTCTACTTCTTCTGAACAATCCTTTCTGGTTCATTACTATGCTAACTGAGTTTCTCAAACTTCCAAACATCACTCACTGGACTACCCTTGGTGTTAAATATCTATATCACTTATTCACTTCAGGAGATTTCAGGTCAGCCCAACTATTCCAAGAGGATTTTGGACTTTCCCCACATTCCTACCTCAAATACCACCAACGGAGACATTTTACACAGTTTGGTTCATAAAATGTAGCCTTAGAGTATCCATATTTAGCCCCCATTCATACTGAATCCGACTTTGAAGTCGCACAATTTCACTTGAAGTTGCACAATTTCAAAGTCGCAGTTCAGTGCGGCTTCAGGTGCGACTTTGCCGACATCTGTGCTTGTCTATGCAAGTCGCACCTGGAATCGCCAAAAATAGTGCAGGAAACTTTTTTTTGGACAATAGTGATTTGTCATTCGTTTTGGACCTGTTAAATTGCATGAAAAGTCGCATTGAATTGAATTGAATAGGGGCTAAAACCCCTGTCAATTTATTTTGAACTGTTTCCCACTGGGGCAATTTCCCCTTCATTTCTTGTCCTGGAGACACAACAGGAAGTAAGAGGAAATCCCCACACAGTGAGAGGAAATTCCTTCTGAAGATGCCAGGGATCACATGTCCTTAATGGAAATTTACTGTTGTGGGAACAACTGTAAACTTTTCTGACTTGTCCTGCACAGCCATTCACTGGAAAGATCAGTGTACTGTTGCTTGTCCTTCTCCTAGCTCTTATGCAGCTGAGAACAGAGGGAATGTGATCACTTATAACAAAGGGAATAAAAGGTATTAATAATGTGTTTTTTGTATAGATATAAAAAAAAAAAAAAAAAAAAAATGTTTTTTCCTTTCATTGCTATTTTAAACTGGGTTTAACAAGGTGATCGTTTACAATCATTTTAAGTTTCCTATTAGCAGAACAGATACACAGGCCTTTTAGGGGCACGGGAACCCCTTTTTCAAGGTGACAAGTAGAGACTCTCGACTATCAGAAAGGGGATTGAGAAAGGGGGTTGCCAAGTCCCTGAAACGTCAGTGTATCTGTTCTGCTGATTTGGAACTTCTTACTATCTGGATTTTCAACACCATCCTTTAGCCATGCACCCACCCTCCAACAAAGTGGTTACTTAGGAGTCTGTGCAGTGTAGCTTGATGTAGAGCAGGGATGGGCAATTAGCGGACCTCCAGCTGTTGCATAACTACAAGTCCCATGAGGCATAGCAAGATTGACAGCCACAAGCATGACATCCAGAGGCATGATGGGACTTGTAGTTTTGCAACAGCTGGAGGTCGGCTAATTGTATATCCCTGATGTAGAGCGATTAATTGTGCAGACCAATCAGAATCTCTCTGGTCTGTTTCAGAAGCACTACACAAAGAAGAGCTGCAGGGATTTCAAATCCCCCTAACCGCCAGACCGCAGCCGGCATTAATAGCTCAGCATCCCCAGAGAAAAGTGCAGACCAGCGTGTGTTTGTGTGTTATGGTATTAGTTCTCCTTTACATTTTTTTCTGTAAAAGAGAACTAACACTTTAAATTTCATATAAACAGCAAAGGGGATGGTACACAAAGTGGATTACATTTTAATGAAAAGCATCCCTTGTGCTGTTTGATGCTGTTTGATGCTGTTTTTCATTGACATTTTCCATCCTTTGCTCCTCCACACCCATAGTTCCAGGGCTACAAGGGTTAATACAGCCACTGGACCTTGTCAAGGAAAGGGATAGTCGGAACAATTTTTGGAATTGTATTAACATGTTTAAGCTTTATATTACATTTTAGTGATTTGAGTTTCGTTATGTTGCCAAACAAATGTTTTACTTTAAATTCAGTTGCCCAAAGGTCTATTTTGGCAGTGCTGTCTTTCTTCTATCTGGAAAACACCTAGATTTTTTTTTTTTTTTCTACGTAATCCTACGTGCAGGTTAACAGAGGGCAGTACACTTCAGTTACATATCACCTGATTTCACGTCACTTGCCCTACCCAGCATGTCTGTGCTTGATTCACTTCACTGCTTCGGTTATTGAGTCAGCAAGCTGCACCTTTCTCTGCAACTGTACATAGTTGCCAGGCATTGTTTGTTCAACTTTCCTCTGTTACTTTCTGTCAGCTGATCTTGTGTGAAGATTATGCATATTTTTCCATGTAAGCTCACTCTATGGAAGATTGATTACAATTAAAATCCATGTGCTCGTAATTATTTCACTATAGCAAAAGGAAAGGGTCACTCTTGATGAATTGCCTCTTAGAGATTCTATTTGCCTATTTGCCTTTTCTCATTAAAAAGCATAGAGAAAATATGTGAAGTATTAGTGCTTGGAATTTGTAGTGCAGAGTTTGACATTTGCACTCGGAGATTTGGAATTGCTGTGATTCTGGTCGCAGTTCCAAATTACAGAAAAATCATGGTAGAACGCGTGATGCACATTTTGGATGCCATTCATTCTTAAAGGATAAGTTCACCTTTCGTAACATGTTACACGGGTAGCGCTACCCCAGGAAGATCCGCTTAAGTTTAATTGGTTCCGTACTTTGCCTCTCAACCCCAAAAACTGTCTCAGCCCCTCTGGCACATCTAGCAAACAGTGTACTTGCAAACACAGTAATAACAAACACAAATAGTGAAGAGGAAGTTTTACTGGGAGGCTTTCCACAATCAAAATAAACAGAAGTCTCATAACTCAATAGTAAACAATAGCAAACTGTGATCTTTTAACTGTGTAAATCAAAACCAAATGTAAACTTCAAACTAGCACAGTCAAACAACGTAAAGCGGCGTTCCACCGAAAAAAAATAAAAATACAAGTCAGCAGCTACAAATACTGCAGCTGCTGACTTATAAAATAAGGACACTTACCTGTCCAGGGTGCCCACGATGTCCTCACCCGAAGCTGATCTGTCCCTCGGCTCCGGGTGGAGACGCCGGCATCTTAAGTAAGGGAATCAAGAAGTGAAGCCTTATTTTTTATTTCATTTTTTACACTGTCCTTTAAAAAAAAAATAATCTGGTTCCCTACTGCGCATGTGCGAGTTGCGCTGCGCGTTCTGAGTGGTCCCTGCTGTCTTTTGGAAGACAGCGGGGGGGGGGCGGAGGATGGGCCGGACATGTCGTAGATCGCCGTGTATTCTGCGGTGATCTTTCTCCAGAAGTGGGGGGGGGAAATACCTGGATTGGACAGGTATCTGCCCCTCCCTCCCCCCTGGAAGGAGACAAATGTGACACCGGAGGGGGGGGTCCGAAAAGCGGAAGTTCCATTTTTGGATGGAACTCCACTTTAAATGACTCTAAAATGGCCTATGCTCTCAGGCATAAAGGGGAACAGGCCTGGCTTGACTACTTGCAGACCGCCCGCCGCAGTTGTACGTCAGCTGTTTGAAGTGGCATACCATTATTATGGAAGCAGATAGCTGCTATAACTCCGGTTTCCTCTTCAACAGGGTGCTGTCCGCTTTCAGATAAGTGGTCTGCTTTGGCGGATTCGCAGTGAGATCACTTTTTTTGGGGGTGGGAACTGCTCTCCGGTTGTTTCCACTGCTTAGCGGAGCCGTCGGTGGTGGCGGAGGCGATCGTGTCCTTCCCCCTGACAGGCCTGGAGCCGAGTGAGGGAAAGATGGCCCCCAGTCGGCTCAATAACATATTTTTATTAACATATTTTATTTTTTATTTTGTTATTGCATTCTTGACCCCAGATCTCGCAATAAAGAGGTCCCATTGTGCTTTTTTTCTATTACAAGGGATGTTTACATTCCTTGTAATAGGAATAAAAGTGACCCAGATTATTTTTTTTTTTTTTTTTTTTTAAAGGACAGTGTAAAAAATGAAATAATAAATAAATAAAATTTAAAGCGCCCAGTCCTGCCGAGCTCGCGCACAGAAGCGAACGCATACCTAAGTCGCACCCGCATATGAAAACAGTGTTCAAACCACACATGAGGTTCGCCAGGATTGTGAGAGCGACAGCAATAATTATAGCATTAGACCTCCTCTGTAACTCCAAAACTAGTAACCTGTAGACATTTTTAAACGTCGCCTATGGAGATTTTTAAGGGTCAAGGTTTGTCGCCCTTCCACAAGCGGGGGCAATTTTGAAGCGTGACATGTTGGGTATCAATTTACTTGGCGTAACATTATTATCTTTCATGATATAAAAAAATTGTGCTAACTTTACTGTTGTCTTATTTTTTAATTTAAAAAAAAATGTATGTGCTTGTAAGACTGCTGCACAAATACGGTGTGACAAAGTATTGCAACAACTACCATTTTATTCTCTAGGGTGTCTGAAAAAAAAATAGATATGTTTTTGGGGGTTCTAAGTAATTTTCTAGCAAATAAAAACTGATTTTAACTTGTAAATAGCAAGTCTGAAAAATAGGCCCGGTCCTTATGTGATAGACGGTCAGTCTGTTTCCCTCAAATCCTGAAATTGCAGACCCAGGCAATGATCATGTGAGGTAATAGGCCACAAATACAAATTATCACTTTAACAATTAACGTGAGAGTTCCCCTTTTAAAGGTAATCGGTGGAATAACTAAATTACTTAGTACTAAAAGAGTAATAGAAAGACTCCTCACAATGGAGATATCCAGGATCTTCGGCTAGCCTGGCGTTGGTGCACTTGGTGTCCTGTTGAGCAGAATAAGCAAAGTGTACATAAAAGTATCCTGGTAAGGCAAAGTGGAATATAGGATGCTAGCCTTATCCTGGTAAAGCAGATGAAATGTAGTAAAAAAACTTATAACGTGCAGGCGCAGCGCTGGTGTAAGTAGAGTAAATCAATGTCCCTGTTTTACATAAAGCAACACAAGAAATTGCAACCCTGTGAGCAACAATGTACAACAGGTCTACTTATGATAAAAAAAAACACTCGTGTTTCGTGAGTGGAAAGAACGGATTGGCAACTTATATCAGTGAGACTGCCCAACAATTACATGGGTCATATTCTCATAAGTGCAGATCCAAATACAGTATGGTGAAAATAAATTTATCAAGTGTAATGTAAGTGTTCAGTGTATGATCTCCTCTCACGGGTCTACACTGTATCCAAGTGCTATAATAAAGTGTCAAGTGCAATCAAAGTCATGCGATTTCTATATTAAAATGCATGAACCAAATATGATAAACAGATATAGACTAGAGAAAAAGACTGGCTATAAAGACGGCCTATTAATCCATCCAAATAAACCAGTACAAATAAATCAATATTTGTGTGCAAGTGAAAGAAATATTAACAGCAACCTAATCCAACTGCGCAAAATAGTCACAATGCTCAAATAGGACTAGGAAAGGAACTGCAATCATCTGTTTAAAGAATGACGAGTATGTCCCTGTAAGGAGTACAGTTTCTAAAACAGACCATGCGACTTAATGAAAATCGCATAAATAAAGTACTTATTTGAACAAAAAAAATCATAAAATGCGATACATACTCCCAGAATTTATCCACTGCACTCCAGTAGGGAGTGCAATTTATAAATGCAATTAAACCAGGATGTGCGATTTATGAAGTCGCATCAAAAAATACAAAAATACCAATAATACAGATCAATGAGAATCGCAGAAATTACATTTTAAGCAGGTAGAGCACTACACCCTAAGGGGAGAACTTCTCTATCTGATGTATTTGGGTATGGTGGCCTGCAGATTAGATCCTCAAGACCGAGGTGGCCCCAAAGAGGGGGTAATCCACCAATAGTACTGCAACAGTCCACTGGATTGCGCGGTGAGTGTTTTGTAATAGTCCACCATATATTACATTATAAGGACTGATGTAAGATCATAAAGGGTTGCAGAAAAGTTTGTATAACGAGAATAGCTACAATAATGTAGTCCTCCCAGAAAATATCAGATAGTGGGTACTGTTTCTGACTTCAAGCTGGATCAATCTTCTCTAAAACATTTTTCTTTAGATGAATAAGCAAGAGGTGACCAAAGTACCCTTACCAGATAAGGTGGACTCGCAGACCTCTCGGTGGTGAGTTAAACGAGCATGTACCGGATCCACCGGATATATGGAGATGGTGAAGTAGTCAGTCGTATCCTCTGGAGGGCTTCCTTTTCACAGGTAGCAGGTACCTCTGATACTCACCCCCCGTAGGCTGTCCAATCCCAAGATGGGGGAAAAGGCTTTGGCTGCACTCTCTGCCGTGGATGACTCAAAAGGAGAGAGAGAAAAAAAAAAAGGAGGCAACTCCTCATAGCGTAACTCCAAAAAGGAAGTTCTTTATTTTTAAGATGTTCAAAATCTTAAACGGAAGTAAAATGATAAAAAAACTTTCTTTAAAAAAGGCACAGGTAAAATCTTTGTGTGGCTCAGGCAAGCATTTAACCCTACATGTTTCGCCTGCATAGGCTTCAACTGGGGTACATGTGACTGTTCAGCAGGGTGTAAGTGTTCCTGCAAATGTGGGCAATGTTGCCTGAATACAGTGTCTTTGGGATGAAATGAGCTTGTATCCGATGGTACTACAAATACAAGAGCTGTGAACAAAGACAATGGTGTCTGTATACAGTGTCTATATGACCAAATGGGCAGGTGCCTGCTCACCAAATACTGCAACAGATGAAGCTGGTGGTGATAAAGGTGACGTTACAGGCTCTCCCTCTGGTTCCTGGCTCAGGGGATGGCGTCTGACCTTTAATGATATATCCTTTGTTTGGTCTCAGTTCCCTTGTGCAGCTATGTGTCTGGTCTCCTTAGCTGCTAATCCCTGACAGGTGGTACTACAAATACCAGAGATGTGAACAAGGACAATGGTGTCTGTATACAGTGTCTATATGACAAAATGGGTAGGTGCCCGCTCACCAAATACTGCAACAGATGAAGCTTTTGGTGATGAAAGTGGCTTTACAGGCTCTCCCTCTGGTTCAGGGGATGACGTCCGACCTCCACTGCAGCCTACCAGGATCAGCTACTGTGTGATTCAGATGGATCAGAAATGGCCTCCAGGCTGCCACTGGACAGTAAAGCAGTGCTGTCCGCAGGTGCTCCAAAGATGCATGTGTGGTGACTCTTCTTGTGCAGGCTGCAACTCAGCCTCAGCACTCTCCAACACAGAGCCCCTGCTTTCAGATCCAGGCTGGCATCCCAAGAGTGATCTAGGCCTACACCAGCCTTTTTATATCCTCTTCCAGCAGTCTGTTCTTCTCTCCTCAGCAGTTTGGAAGTTGTAGTCCTAAATCAGAGCAATCTCAATGTGCAACTTGAGTCCTGGAACTACAATTCCCTGTATGCTTTGCTTCCTAGTGTTAATCACTCTGCTGGCAGGATGTGATTGAGTGAGTCTTTGCTGCCACTAGAGGGAAACAGTTTCACTGCAGCAATGTTGCAGAGTGTCTTCTGATACTGCAGGTAAGATAGCTACCTCCTTGCTACACACCCATGATCAGTGTGTAACATGTCACAAACGGCTCCCGAACCTCCACGATTCCCTGATCTGACAGCTAGCGGGGATCTCCCCCCCCCCCCCCCCAGTCTAGCTGTCACAATAAAAAGAAAAAATGTGGCTGAGCGGGGCTACTCCTGTCTGGCCGCGTCACTCATTTACAGTGTCCTATAAACTACAAGGTCTGGCAGCCTTTGTGGCTGTCTGCTTGTAGTTTTCATACAATCTGACAGGAAGAGAGAATCTGCTTGCCCATACAGGATGTACGGGCACACAGACGCATGGGCAGATCTGCAGGAGACCTGCATGGCACCAGGGATCTGCTGATCGCTGGTGCAATGCTTTACAGGCTCCAAAAAAAAAATGCACTTTTTTTTTTTTTTTTTTTTTTTTTTTTTTTTTTTACCTGCAAAAAATTTTGCATTTAATTTTTTTTTCTAAAAAGCAAACTTATCCTTTAATGGCACCCCAAATACAGTGCGCAACAGAATTGTGTGGAAATGCATCTTTTTAAAAAGCAGGAGCTTCTTTTGGGCAACAAATGTGTATAGGGAAGGGAATCAGTTTACCTCCGTCTGGCCATATCAGATCGGTGGATAGCCAGTCTATTTACATCCGACTGCCCATAGAGCAGAACAGGCCGTGTCCGTGTCTGCTCTGCATAAACGGAGCGTACATGGACTTGCCATCCACCTGCTCCGTCCAGGTGAAAGGGGCCTAACTCCCCTCCCTTCTACGCGACAGCACTGGTGCTTGGTGACTGACTACTCTGGCACCTTGCAGGGGCAAGGAGAGAATCCTTAGCCATGCATTAGCACTAAGGCTACTTTCACACTGAGGTGTTTTTCGAAAAACAAAAAACGCCTACCCTGCAGCCCCAGTGTAAGAGCTCGAGTGCTTTCAAACTGAGACACTGCGCTGGCAGGACGTTAGAAAAAGTCCTGCAAGCAGCATCTTTCGAATGGTGCGGGAGAAGTGTATACACCACTCCTCCACCGCCTCTGCCATTGAAATCAATGGCCACCGATGCCGAAGCGCCTGCAAAAAAACTGATGAAAACTGATCAATGTTTAACAGATTTAATCAAAACATCAGAAATCGGTTCATCAAACAGTCAGACTGATTTGTGTGTGTCCAGCATAAGACAAAGAAAACTTTGCAGATACCCCCTGTCAATCAATCTTTGCTGAAAAATCGATCTTCCAGGACTGACTATTAAGGATTGTCTCAGGCGTGTTCGCACACTCCACGTGCAGAGCCTGCCAGGAAGTCGGCACGGCACTGCGCTAATCGCAGGCAGTGAGACATTTCCCGATCTCTGCAGCCGCCCATCGGGACAATGTCTCACTGCCTGTGATTAGCGCAGTGCCGTTCCGACCCTGGTGGGCTCTGCACGTTGAGTGAGTGTGCGAACATGCCTGGGCCAATCCCTAAATAGTCAGTCCTGGAAGATCGATTCTTCAGCAAAGATTGATTGATATGCTGACTATCCCACCTCTGTAATCTTGAGGTCTATGGACCTCAAGTCACATCACAGTCGGACCAAAGTAGTGCAGGGACTAATTTTGAAGTCGCACAGATATGAATGGTACTCATTGGAAATCATGGGGTACGACTTGTCATACGACTTTGCAGTCCTAAGTCGCAGGACAAGTCGTACAAGTGTGAAAGGGGCCTTAGCCTGCAAGAGAGGGAGAAAACCACTGATTCCCCTCTACATGCTAAGGCTCGGTTCACATCTATGCAGTTTTCTTTTGATGGTTTCTGCAGTGCTTTGCATTTTTGCACATGTGATATTTTACCACGATTTTGCCAAAAAATGTGTTTTTCCCATTTTTTTTTTTTTTTTTTTTTTTTTTTTTTTTTTGGGCCAATTTGTTGTTGAACAGATATAAAAAGGGGAAAAAAACGCACTACATGCTTTTCTGAAGTCTATTAAACCAAAAAAAGCACAGTTTCACATTTTAAAAAGTCTCTGACCTTTTTCAAAAACGCAGTGGGTGGAAAAAAAAGCATAAACCATGTTAAATGAACTGTATGTAGTGCTTTTCTGCAAAACCACCAAAAACCGCATAGGTGTGAACCAGGCCTATGAGCCTGGGTTCACACTATTGCGATGCGATAACCAGCGCGATTCCAGTGCCGGTTCCCGGATCACATTTCTCGTGCAGGCAGTTCAGTGTCAATACAAAGTTAATGACACCCCCAGGTTGGTTCGCAGTGCGAACTGTGAATTCAGACAGGAAATGGATCGCATAGATGTGAACACCCATGCGATCCGATTCCAGTGCAGGGGGTGAAAAAACGTTTCCTGCACCTTTTTCGTATGGCTGAATTCGCATTGCACAGACATCACATGTGATCGGCACAGCAATGCGGTGCGAATCACATGCAATGTCTGTGTTCGCAATAGTGTGAACCCAGGCTGAATGAAGGTATATCTATTGTATTTAGGCAGCCGCATCACTCGCAGCTGCTGGTGAACAATGCTTGCATCTCATAGGATGCAGTCGCTGTTTGGTTGATAATTTTCCACCCAGCTTAGTCAATTTTTAAACTGACTTTATTCGAGTCTGGCATTGCATGGCCACCCACAGCTTGACTTTCAGCTGGTTCAGTAGGAATCATCTGGAACTAGATTAGTCTATGGAGCCCTTTATTACTAGTACACACAATGAGAATATCAGAGGAAAAAAAAAAACGCATTAGGTGCGATCGTCCCATTATCTATTCGTTAGTACACCGTTTTCAAGAGCCGATCATGCGAAAATATACAAAGGGGCCAAGCACAACATTTTTTTTTCTCGTAAGATAATGGAACAAAGGATTTTCATGTAATATAGTATTTGTATCAAAAAAATAAAATGACCAAGACCATGGAACCGAAAGAATACAGTACATTACATTACTTATGAAGTTGTATTGTGTCCTACGAGAATTTTTGTAAGTTTAGTAACCTCTTCATTTTCGATTATAAGATTAGCATGCAAAAAAAAAAAAAAAAAAAGTGGACAATCATTGGTCCAATATTCACATTGTGTGTACCAGGCTTTAGGCTGAAACCCACATACACTTCAAGCTGCTTGGCACAGATTTAGGATCTATAGGAAGTGTGTGACGCAGCAACAATAGCAAAGCTGGGAGAGATGATCTCACGTCTATGCGCACCATTAGACAATTTCTTTGTCTGCATAATCCTCCTTCTGCTTAGCATAACCAAACCCATGGCTGTTAAATCCACCTACATTTATCAAACACAGCATGGGGGATGCTATTCAGTCAATACACAGCTATGGTTTCCAAGAGCATACGAATGCAAGTCCAGACTTGTACATCAAGGCAGCTGTGAAGTTCCATTGATATTATAATTGACCTTGATTACAGCTCAAAGCAGCTATACACACTTTTGGGAGATTAATTCAATTTGTCACCATTCACTGTGTGAAGTATCGTGATGAATTTAGGTATTTTGCGGGGCAATACCCTGCTTTGTGTAAAAT